>JANHAO010014102.1:0-15515 GCA_026873985.1 Saraca asoca | reverse complement strand
CAAAATAAATTGTCTTTCAACATCAAAACAAGTTTAGAGTGAGGATTTTCTTTAAACTAAACAATCTCACCCTTAAGGTTAACAACCTGGAAGCTCGCTAGACAGAAGACCCATTCACTCTTTACGCAGCAGACATGTCGGACCCACCTACTAAAGGCAATCTACAGCAGCCAAATAATTGGATTTTATCTGTTCATTCTATCTTGTATAATAAATGTTCATGTAATAGATTTATGGCATATGTAATTACCATTGGAAACTCCTTTCCTCCATAAATATGAGGAAGGAACCTCCTGCAAAAGAAGAACGTATTTGGTGCCGGCAAAAACCCTACCAAAATGGAGAGAATAGAACCTGAGTGCCAAAAACTCTGTAGAAACACCATCTGAATAATACACTACCGTGGATATAAGGCTCGGTTATACCTGGATTTGGCCGAACCATGTTAAAAATCTTGTGTCTCTTTATTGTTCTTCCTTTCATCTTTATGTGTTTTGCCGATTTGCTACATTTGAACCAGTTAATGGTCAGAGATTCTGAAAGAATCCCCCCGTTAGTTGGAGTTTAGCTCAATACCAAAATCCAACGTCAACACCTTTCAATGGTCGGTGGCCTTATTTTACCTTTTCTATGCTTACCTAGCAGAACACTCAAACCTTAATCATATACTGGATAGTGAGTACATTCTATTTCCTTCTTAACTTTAAAATTTCTTTCGCATTTAAAATGTATCATTTTAGTTGGAAACTGATCCTAGAAAATTCTGATAAGTGTTGGTTGTTAGGTTGTTAATTTAATATGATTCTAGAAAAGAAAATTTGAGGTTACCTTGCTATTAGAGGTGAGTAAATAATTCTACTCTTTTGTGAATCCCTTATTACAAAAATCAATTTTGTTACTTGGAAAATTACAATTTTTGAGTAATTGGAATATTGTTGGTAGCATGTCTCAAAATTATAAATATGTATGTATATATATATATATATATGAAAATGAATCACTATAGTGTGCTTATTCTTTTTATATTAATTATTGCTTATAAAACTAGTGATTGTATCATATCGTTATATTGAATTTCTAATATTTTTGAACTATATGCTACATGAAATGAACGACGCCTTTTGATTACTGAATTTCTAAACTGGTTAGAACTTACTCCTTATTTCTGAATACATATGGTAATATAACATATTTTGTTAACCGATCATCTTTGAAACTTGAATCCATTGAAAATTCCTTTAGAAGACTTCTAAGTGCACTTGTGATTAGAATTATATTTGTTGAAGGAATAAGGGGAGTATATCTAATGGGAGAATAAGGTGTATGACGATGACTGATATCTGTTAGGTATGGTTACTTTTAGAAATTATCCTTTAGGTTCTAATAGCATTTAGAAATTTAGAACTTTTCTGATATTTGATTATTTGAGAATTTCAAAGGGCCTTAATGATTTTCTTGGATTTATATTATGATGAATATTTTTTACAATGTTATACTCTATCTCATATTTTAACTTGTTGATTATTATATATTTAATGAAATTCATTTTCTTGATGAGTTGAAATTTCTAAATTCTTAAAATGTTTTTGGACTGATGATTATATCCTCGTAAATGTATGTTTCATTAGTTTAATTCTGAACATGAATTGCAAACTAAATTTTGGTTTTCTGAAGGATTATTTGCTTATTAATTTTCTGTGAAACTTGCTACATTTTATTTCCTATTTTTTAGAGCATAAGGCTACTCCTACTATTCACTCTCATCCATCTGGTACAGTGTCTGCTTCTTGAGTGAGTAGATTCCTTCTTGCGTAGCTCAAAGGTATAATAATGGTATGATTTTGGCAGTTGGTATAGTTGAGATGTTCATATGACTTGTTTGGTTGATACCCAGTAGGTTATAGGTACTGTGTTGTTTGGGCTTCTGTAATCTTAGTTTTTGTTGTACAGGTTATGTGTAAGGCATGTAGCCCTTGTCTGTTGTACTAACCTAGTGCCCTAAGGTCTGAAAAACAAAGGAAACTTTGTCGGACTTTTGCTATAAATCAAATGGAGGATTTGGTAAATACATTTGTCTAGTAGCATATCATGTTATAGATGTGTCACATCGAGAGTGTTACTATATTGTTAGGCTTGTAAAGGGTTTCCTAATAGTGACTTTTTACGGCAGTCATATGCCGTAGATCGGGGCATAACACACATCAAGTGTGCCTATCGTCCTCTTATTTAAAGGATCCATGCATGTGCCCTATTTAAAGGAAAAAAGGAAAACGAATGGAAAAATAAACTTTAAACCTTCAGAATAAGCTTAAATAAAATGAAATTATGCAATAAAAAAGAAAGAAAAAGGAAAAATAAATAAACAAACATTGAGAGCAAATTAGAGCAAATTAGAGCAAAATAATAGTCAAAAGGATGCACTAGCCTTTTATAATACACAGAGACCTTAGATATTAATTAATATATTAGAACCAACATGTAATATCATATATTTACATCAGTTCCTAATATAAAACTAACATCTAATCTACGACCCTTCATATATTTGTGTTTTTTGAATTATTTTATTCATCTACATCAGTTTTTTTTAAAAAAATCAACGTCTCTTCGTCTATTGGAAAATAAATGTAACAAATTTATTTTGACTATTCCATAACCTTGGTAAAATGGAATACAATTTTGTAGTCTTGAAAAATGAAAACTTAATTGTAATATTGTCATATCAATAAATTAGTTGTATATAAACAATTTGATTAAGAATTCAATTGATAAATTGATAAAAAAAATTATTGAGTATATATTATAAAAATTTCTTTGAAGTAAAATCAAATATGAATTTAATTGATAAATTAATAAAAAATTTTGACAGTTGAGGAGCTATATATTTTAAAGATAGTTTAAATCTAAATGTTATAAAATAAATAATTCCAAAAATATGACAATTCCTCGATTGAAATTGATATCAAATATGAAATTGAGTTTAGATATTTGTTATTTAACAGGAACTAACATTGTAATTTTCTTCGTATTTACAAAAATACCACCACACCTATATATATATGTTGGTTTACTTTTTATCCGATATTTATTAAACGATGTCATTTCTGCATTGTGTAGTTGTAAAAAAAAATAAAAATAAAAGTAAAAATTAAATCAAACTATTTCAAGATTTATAAAAGTATAAACAAGAATTGGCCTCTTATGAAAATTTTCAAATTCACATAACTGATTCTAGTTTCATATACTATGCTCACATCCTCGTATTTATTTAACAATCCAGATTTGTTATCAGTTTATATAAATGCTAAGCGAATGCCAACATTAATCACTGTTTTGTCAGCGCTTTTATGTCAAATTATTTGAGTTGCATTTTAGCTTAAAATTGGAGCCTACTATTTTCTTTTCTTCATTCAACTGGCTAACCTTTTTAAATCAAACCAAATCTGTAGTAAAATTGTAAAGATTGAACAGTTTGGTCTCTACTAATGACTAAAATACTGTTTTAGTCCTTCGCATATATAAAATTTTTTGATTTAATTCTTTATTTATTCTTCATTTTTAATTTGGTCATTAATAGGTCTAATTTGATAGAATCAAGTCCCTGTATCCACTTGCTTTTAACTTTGATAACAAAATTGATAACGTAAAAGGCCAAAATCTTAATGTGATATCCTCCAATACTTACATGACATCCTTCATACTTTAAACTTACCTTATGAATATATTAGGATTATCACTTTAATTTCTTCTTTTTTATCATTTAATAAAATATTATTTTAATCTACATAAATACTTAATCTTCTTCTTATGCAATTTATACTTAGTATCTACACAAGCATTGGGGACATCACATTAGACTTTGGGCTTTTAAATCATCCTTTAGTTAACAAAATGCAAAGTAGATGAATGAAATGATTTGATTAAAAAGAAATTAAAGCTGCCAAGGATTAAATTAAGAATAAAAATTAAATAGAAATCAAATTAAATTTTTTTTGTATTTGTGAGGAAACAAAATAATGTTTTAATCTTTCTATAATTTAATTGCTATTTGAAGCAGGGAAAATTGTGTATATAATTTAAGTTGAAACTATATGGGGTGCATGTATAAATTCTTGAAACCTCAGATATGAATGCAATTTACTTAAAAATCAACAACATTACTGTGTCATAACCTGTTATCATAACCTATATTCTTAACAGTCTTTGTGACTTATATCTCTTAAACGTAGACTGATAGCTTATCCAATTGACACCCCTTGTTTCGATCATATAGCTAGATTTATGAATATGGAATTTCATATACTCATATTGCAATTTGCAATGGAATTCACCAATAAGTAACTTTTATAGCGTGATTAAAGGGATGAAAGCCTGAAATACGACAAGATACGAATTCTCCAAGCCAAGTAAAGCTTTTTTCTTCTTTCTTTTATGGTCAATGCCAATTAAAGCTTGTAGGGCAAAATACAACTTATTCCTGAGACAAGTTTCATTGTCACGTAATTTCATTGAAAATTTAAATTCTATAAATAATTTTTAAAGTTTTTAAGAAATTAAAATATTAAATTTCTTGATAAAAGAAAAATAAATAAAGAAATCATATATGACTCTTTTTAACATGTTTTTGTAAACTTATAGAGATGAAAAAAATAAATGTAATATATATATACACACACATCCCACATCTCTAAATATAGTCAAATTGAATTTTAATAATAATTTATTCAAAACACTTGTCTTTAATCATGATCTAAATGCAGAAAAGAATATTTTAGTAAGAAAGAAAATTCATTTGCAAATTGACTACTAAAATTCACATTAAAACCAATTAGAAAGAGTGGTGGCTTACATACTTTTAATGTTTTTTTAATTAAAATTTTAACATTATCTGTTTTTTTGAAAACTGTAATGGATTATTTATAAGATTTGAGATTTTAAAAAAATCATGTAACACTAAATCTTACTTTAAGGGATTATTGATATTTTGTCCAAGCTTTTAATTTATTGTTATTGTTTTGTCATTGACACTTAAGCAAGCATATGAATTTTCCCTGTTCTCACTCCTTTACATGTGTTTGGATTCCCTTTTGCGCTTTTCATGCAAGAAAGATGTGGCCAGAATGGCACAACCAAATGCAAGCTGAGCATCTTTTTCCCTTTCACGGCTACAAAGAGGAAAATTAAATTCCACCGCCTTCCAAAGTAACACTTCTATCTGCAATCAGTTTTTTCAAAAGAAAAAAAAAAAGTTGAGAATCTGAGATGCCAGGATGAAAAGGAAAAAAAACAGAAGAAGCATATATACATTGTATTGCACGTAAGGAACTAAATCTTGATATCAAATTACATCTATGACCATTACTTTTTATTTTTTGCCGTGATTCTTCCTGAAAGTAGCACTTTGGGTTGGATTTCTACGAAAATTCTATTTTACTCTTACATAAGGTATATATTTTCAAATTTTTAAAAGAGGTAGACACATTAGTTGTGTATTAAAACTTCCTCACACTTTATACGGTGGAAATTGACATAAGAAGATATAGAGACATGTCATATTTCTTAAAATGCTTATACTTGATACATATTACTTGACTTATCTTGACTTTATTTTATCTGACTCTAAATATATATAATAGTATATATATGGTCACCTAAGTGACCTTTTATCAATAGTTACATGAATCTCATCATATATGCATTACTCATATTTAAAAACATATGATTTCACATTTAAAATACATGTCATACACAATGAATCTAAATAATACAATCTAAAAGACACATTAACATAGACATATGGAAACTTTAAAATTACTATTTCCAACACTTAAAACTATCTTCTCCCAATTTTTATATTAATGAATCAATTTTATAACGTTTCACTTGTGGGGAAAATATATTGTAATAATGCCTTTGAATCAAAGAAAACACTATAGACCCTACACTGTATCTGATGTTTTACTTGAGTGAGAGTAAAACTTCATCTAAACGAGGGTAGCATCACTAACTAAGAATAAAGCCTTGGATTGAGGGTATAAAATGACACTTGGGAACATTACCATCTCTTGTACCTTGGTTTGCAAATTAACAGTCTTTTTCTTGCTCCTATATCTGTAACTACAAGATGGATCCCGGCATCAGCACCATGGAGACATCGCAGCAGGAAGACAGTCAGACAAAAGAAATAAAGCAGTCTCTGTATGACAGCACCTTGCAACGAGATTGGGACCAAGTCGTCAAAATTTACAAGCAACATCCAGTTAGTCACACCACTAAGATCACCAAAAACGAAGACACCGCATTACACGTGGCTGTCACTCATGGGCTGGAGAAGACTGTTCTACAATTGGTTGATGAAATCAGCAACACTCCAAATGCTAAGAAGACTCTGTCAGCTAAGAACAAGCAAGGCGATACCCCTTTGCACTGTGCAGCCTCTAGGGGCTCTAAGGCTATGTGTGAGCGCATGCTAGGTGTCGCTCCGTCATTAATCGGTGAGCGTAATAATGACATAGAGACGCCTCTCTTCTTGGCTGCTCTTCATGGCCACAAAGAAGCCTTCCTTTGCCTCCACAATGTTAGCATTCACATTTTCGAAAGCAAAATGTCTCCTCCTTGGAGAAGGAAAGGCGGTGATACCATTCTGCATTGCACCCTTTTGAGAGAATATTTTGGTGAGCAATTGTATTAGCTTAGTTTATTTCTATCACTTTATTATTATTATTTTTGAATTTTTGAGATAGCTTGAGTTAAATTTCTTATGTTTAATGTTACTAATTAAATTACGACGTCAGACATTTTACTACCAGATTATATAATTGTTGATAGCATTAATTATTTTAAATTGTATTACTCAAATTGCCTTCCAACAATTGTAATTTTTGTATTTTATAACAATTGCATAGTCACAATACAATTAGAATTGCAATCACAACTGCAATTGCAATTGATTTAAAATGATTAGCTTAATTATTGCTATTTACTTATGTGTGCAGATTTGGCATTTCAAATAATTCATCTGTACAAAGATCAACTCATTACAAGCTCCGTCAATGAAAGAGGAATCACACCTCTCCATGTTCTTGCTAGTAAACCTTCTGCATTCTTAAGTGGTACCCGGCTTGGATGGTGGACAAAAATCATATATTATTGTAAGTATCAAGAGTTGAAGTGATTATATTCTATACATATACTAAAATATTATATGTATTATATTTTTTGTAATTCTGATACAAAATGTAGATAGCTAGATTTTCGATATATCAACCTGCGGTTAAAATGCAACGGAACTAATGTCAATCATATGCACTATGAAACAATATGATGATAACTTGTGTCACTAATCGCAAATCTTTTACTGCCAATAAGGCATTATTGTAGAGCCACTGAAGGTTGATGCTCCACCAGAGGCCGAAGCTCTAGACGTGGTGAAAATTGACACGCAAGAGCCCGAATCGAAAGATTCAGAAAAACCGACTCCAATCAAGGAAAGAAAAAAAACCATTGCTGAACACAATTTACCGAAGAATTACCGCACATGCCATGGATTTTTTGGCCTGCTTCTGGATGTGTTTTACAGTGGTAAGTCAAGTCGACTACTGCTGTTGCTAGGAATTAATTAATTGGCAATTTGACTCCCATTTTTGGTTACTGAGCTACTTTCCAATATGATCAGTTACTAGAAGCATATACCGAGGAGATATTAGGCCACCCTTGGATTCCGGATACTCACCCACTCATCAAAATCAGTATTTCCCATTGAATTATGCCACCGTTTGTGACTTTATCAGGTGTTCATGCATATACGTTTTCGGCCTCTCAGGGTTTGGTACGCCGCTATTCTCATATTTTCTGCTATTCTTATGGCCTTCAGACTCTGTTCTTTTTCATTAATTGTGTCAGAGAATTTAGATATTGATGATTTCAGTAAATGCTTAGTTCTGGTATGTTCATTTACTCTTCTTTGCTGATGCGTTGGGCTATATATGCTTGCTTACAAGGGTTATTGAGCATCAAGAATATGAAGGAGAGACACGTATGGTGTGCCCAGATAATGGATGAACTTATACAAAAACATTCTGAGTATGAGTACATCGTTGATGGCACTGATCCCTTACAACAACCCGATGAGGAGTTTGATAAAATTCTTGCCATCATCCAGAAACCTCAAGGTAATCCACTAATTAAAGAGTTTATTACCGAAAAATAATATATATGCATTTAGACCACTGTACTTATGCGTGAAGTTACTTTAAATTAGACTCAATTAAGTGTGCAGTGAGCACAACTATTAGGTCTGACATAGCAGTGATGGTAATTTTGATAAATACGATGGTAACGAGTCTAATAAAGCCATAATGGTAAAAAACTCACTAGCAATTTGCTGGTGAAATAGAGAAAAGACTTTTGGGACAACTTTCTAATTTCACTGATCTCTATGATTGATTACATAACTAAATGAGTGATACTTATATTTATAGTAAAAGTACTTCAAATAACATAAGAACTAATTGACACATAAAATTTAATAATTAGAATATAATTAAAATATAATGGCATATAAGCCTAAGAGAGAGACTAAAAATTTAAGGAAAACTTTCATTAACCTTGGTTCAAATGATGGATACACTGGCTATTTATAGGCTAAGTTTGGGAAGGAAATATCCTAAATATTCTATCTGGCCAGTAAATATACTTCAAGAGAAAGGAAAACAAAAAAAAAATATCTATGGAGATTCCTAGATTGGGAGCATTCTAGAGAGATAAAGAATAGAGGATATCCTATCTTTGCTTTAGGTTTATTGGGCCATTACTTCTTGAAGCTATACTGGCCATTCTCCTCAGTTTGGAAGAGATTCGTCCTAGAGTCTAAACAACTTCTTTGTGACAAGGTGATCAACAACATTAAAAATAGTAGACCTGCCATATGCATCTGGTAGCTTGATTTTTTATGTATTATTGTTGATCTTTTGTACTACTTGAAAATAACTGTCAGCTTGTTGGAACGGCTTACTGTTTGGTTGATTACGAAATCATTTATTCCAGAGATGAATCCATACTATGTCTCCTTCCTCAAATAAAGCTTGGTTTATGTTCTTATCACGCTGAGCCTTATACTTTGAGTTCTATTGTTGGATTTGCTCTCACACTTATTCATGAAGCTTCTTAATCTCCTTGGCTTGTTGTTCCATATTAGCACTGGACTGATGTGTGATTGAGATAGGTAAGAGATCCAAGGAACTAAGAGGCCGTGTTCCATAAACTACTTTGAAAGGACACTTCCCAGTAGTTTGGTTGGTAGAATTATTATAAGTGAATTCCACTTGGGCAAGTATAAGGTCTTATTGTCGAAGACTTTGTTTGACAAAGCTTTGTAGGAGATTCTCCAATATCCTATTAATGGACTCAGTTTGGTTGTCAATTTGGGTGTGACTTGCAGTACTAATTAAAGCTTCATATCCATTTTCTTCCATAAAGTTCTTTAAAAGTGACTCAAGAACTTGACATTTTTGTCTGAGGTGATAATCTTCAAAATTCCGTGAAGACGAATGACCTCTCTAAAGTATAGTTCAGCGATATGGACTATATTGTTGGTCTTCTGACATGAAATGAAGTGTATCATCTTAGAGAATTTGTCCACAACTACCATGATGGAATCCTTTTGTTATTGAGTATGAGATAGTCCAAGGACAAAATTCATGCTTACGTCTTCCTATGGAGCAGTTGGAATTGGTAAAGGAAGGTACAAACCCATGTTTTGACTAGTAGACTTAGCTTAGTGATAGATTTGACATCCTTGAATGTGGTTGATGACATCTCGCTCTAACTTTGGCCAATAAATTTTTTTTTTATAGGTGCTGCAGTTTTGTCTCATCCAAAATGATTAGCTAGTCCTCCGTTAGGTGCTTCCCAAATGATCACCTTCCACAGTGAACACCAAAGGATGCACATGTTTTCCTTGAATAAGAACCCTTGTTGACAGTGATAATGTTGGAAGGCTTAGTTCTCAGTAGAACTCCAAATGCTATTGAAGTCAAGATCATCTTGACACAAATCTTTGATGGTTTCAAATTTAACAACCTTTAGTTGTAAAGTGGAAAGTAATATGTAGCATCAGCTTATTGCATTAGCAACATGATTCTAGCTTCCAAACTTGTGCTTGAGGAGGAACAGGTAGACTTGTAAGAATTCATTTCAAGCTGCTTGCCTTCAGCTAATCTTTTATTGGGAATTCAAATGTTTAAGAGCTTTATAGTCGAAATACAAGATAAATTCTTTGGGTAATAAGTAATGAATCTAATGCTACAAAGCTTGAATGATAGCATAGAATTCATTATCAAATGTGGAGTATCGAAGCTTAGCATCGTTCAACTTTTCACTGAAAAAGGTGATGGGATGTCCTTGTTGAGAGCATAGCACTGATTCCAATATTTGAAGCATCACAGTTTACTTCAAATACCATATCAAATTTTGGAATTGCTAGAACAAGGGCTTTAATGAGTCTCTACTTTAATTCTTTAAAACTATTTTAGGCTTGCTTTATCCATTGGAACATGTCTCCTTTAATGTAATAAGTAACTAGGGCCTCAATGGAACTTAAGTGTTTGATGAATCTTTGGTAAAATGAAGGCAATCCATGCAAACTTCTCACACCATGGATAGATTTAGGTGTGGGCCAACCTTTGATTGCTTCAATTTTACTTGGGTCCATTTTAATGCATTGAGCTGTGACAATGTTTCCTAAGAAGATCACTTCTTCAGTAAGGAAAGTGCACTTCTTGAGGTTAATATGCTGCTTTTATTCTCAAAGGATGTCGAGGATTTGTTTTATGTGGACTAGATGCTCTTCCTCACTTTTGTTGTATATCAGAATGTCATTAAAATAGACAATCACAAACTTTACAATAAAAGGATGAAACACTTGATTCATCAAGCGCATAAATGTATTGAAGGCATTGGAAAGTTTGAAGGGCAATATTGTCATTTGCACAACCCATCTCCAGTCTTGAATGTTGTTTCCATTCATCTCTAGGTCATAGCCTAATTTGGTGATATCTAGTTCTGAGATCTATCTTAGAGAAGACATAGCACCACGTAACTGGTCTAGCATGTCATCAAGTCATGGTATAGGAAATCGATATTTTAAAGTGATTTTATTCACAAACTAGTTATTGACACACATTCTCCAACTTTCATCTTTTTTTGGTACTAGGTGTATGGGGATAGCACAGGAACTGACACTCTCATGGATTAATCCTTTTTTAAGCAATTCTTCCACCTGGTGTTGGATTTCAACATGCTTTTGTGAGCTCATCCAATAAGTAGGCTTGCTAGGAATGACAGAACCCGACATGAAGTCAATGATATACTAGATGTCTTTGGTAGAAGCCCCGATGGAATCTTTTAAGGAAAGATGTTAGGATATTTCTTGAGAAGAGTTTTAATTTTTGGTGAAATAGAGGCTCAAATAATTTGGCCCAACATTAATAGAAGGCATAGTGATTAAGCTTCTTCCCATAATCCATTGATTTGTGATTTGCAAGCTAAAGAAACCCTTGGCTTTGTAGTCTTAAAGGTTTGGTTGATCTCTTCAGGGTGAAGCAGAGTTAGCTTCATCTTGACTCCATCCTTAACAAAGGAATAAGTGTTCTCATAGTCATCATAAATAGCATGATAATCATATTGACAAGAGTGGCCTAGCAATAGATGACAAGTGTCTATTGGGATGACATTACACCAAACTCGTCTTGGTTCCTCTTTTCAATGGATAAGGCTATAAGGCAATGTTGAATGACTTTAATCCCACTTCCTTTGTTAAGCCATTATAGTTTGTAAGGATGGGGATGGACATAAGTTGGATGCTTCAACTTTTCCACCATATAACTTGAAATAGCATTTTCACAACTTCCACTCTCGATGATGACATCACACACTTTCCCTTGTGAAGTATATCTAATGTGAAAGATGTTATGCCAAAGCCATAATTCTTCTTTTGCTACAGATGTGTGGAGACTATGCCTTACCACCAATGATTCTCCATAGTCTATTGGAATAAGTTCCGCATCAAACACTAAGGGACCCACCAATTCCCTATCCTTTTCTTCTTTGGAGAGTTCTCGAACTTCTTTACCAATGAGAGCCACAACTTGTTTGTTTAGACAGTCATAAGCTATGTGCCTAAAATCTTGGCATTTTAGACACTTGAGGGGTTTTGGTTTAGGCTTATTAGGTGGCATTGGGTTCTTTGGGTTGTTTAGGAAGTGCTTTGTTTAAGATAGGTGGTCTTATGGGTTGAGTTTTATGGATGGAGGTGGAATCTCATGAAATGAGAGGTGGTAAGGGTGTTTTCTTTGGGAGTTGTCTTTCAATTGAAATAGCAAGTTTGATAACATCACATAGGGTCCAGTATTGCTAAAGTTGAACAATCTCAGATATTTCTAGATTCAAATCTCCAAGGTATTGAGCAATTGTTTGTTTTTCCTTTTTCACGAACATCACATTTCATCATAAGTTATTCAAATTCCATTGTGTACTTCTCAACTGTCATTGATCATTGTTATAGATTGTGGAACTTGATGAAGTTATCTTGATGGTAGTTTTAGGGCAAGAATTTTCAAGTGAGTTCAGTCACATTTTATCCCAAGTTTTGATCTTGTTTCAGCCTTCTCTTTCACATTTCCACTTTACATTTTCCCACCAAATAGACACGTTCTGTTTTAGCTTGATGGCAACATTCTTAACCCATTGTTCATGTGGAATTTCTTTTAATTTAAATACTCATTCCATAGTGTATAACCAATACACAAAATTATTAGGCTATAGAGGTCCTTCAAAATTCAATAATATCTACTTTGAAATTTCTGGAAGGGGTCCTGGTTGGGGGTCTTTGTCAACAACTACTTGTACTAGTTAAAGAAGAGGCATTTTATTTTATTTTTTTTTGCTTTCTTTCTCTCTTTTCTCCTTTTTTTTTTCCTCTCACTTTTAAGTGGTAAAAACAGCCATATAATTTTGAAAACAACAAGGAAGATATCAATATCAATAATAATAACAAGCATCAACGATGAAATGATGATGATAATAGTAGTAGAGATGATGATGATGATGATAATAATAATAATAATAATAATAATAGTTATAACTAGAATAATAATAATAATAATAGATATTAATATTTATTATTATCTATATTTGTTTATTAATATGATTTATATATATATATTGGTTACAGGTTTAAAGGGTTGGAAGTAGGTGAAATAGATAGGAAAAATGGATTTAGGAGGTTGAAATTAGATGGGAATAGTTTTTCAAGAAAAAGCAAATTACATAGGGGAATTTATGAAAATTTTCAAAAGTTTAGGGGATAGATTGCAATTTCAGAAAATAAGGGTTGATTCAACAGACACGTGACGAAAAGCAATTGGACGAGGTGGACATATTGCAGATCCTAGTTGGTTGACATAGCCAATGTGTATTGGGTGATGTGACAATTTCGGACATGAGGTAATGACATGTACTGTTGATTAGGTTAGCCATTGACATGTGGCAGCATGTGACTGGGCTAGCTGGATGGCAGATGGCGAAGGCTACCGACGTGACTCGCCTCCCTCTTCTAAGGCTGTGCAGCGTGTGATGAGAGTGGCCGGTGTGTGAAGTTTCGACTGTTCGGAGTGTGCAAAGGCTTGTGACAGGGAAATTTTCTAGGTTGACTATTGTTGGTCTTAAGTGCTCGACTGTGATGGTGAGTTGCCAGAACAATGATCAGAGATAGCTGAACCTTGATTGGCCAAAATGCACTCCAACAAGCAAATTCTTTTACAATTTTCAGTGAGAGTTTCAAATAGCGAATGTGGTAGCAGACATTGGAGTAGAGAGGTAGGAACCTAGCTCTAATGCCAAAATTGCACAAAAACTTGAGAGAGAGACTGAAAATTCAAGGAAAATTTTCATTCAAGCTTGGTTCAAATGATGGATACATTGGCTATCTATAGGCTAAGTATGAGAGAGAACTATCCTAAAATATTCTACTTGGCCAACAAGTATACTTGAAGATTAAGGGGAAAAAAAAATCTATAGAGATTTTTCAATTGGGAGCATTTTAGAGAGATGAAGAACTGAGAATATTCTATTTTTGCTTTGAGTTTATTGGACCATTACTTCTTTAGGCCATAACTACTAGTATTTGACTCATAATAAAATCCTGATAAGAGATAACTACTCTTACGCATCATCTTCAGTAGTCACTGAGTGCTTTCTAAAAGGAAATTAGTAAATGTAATATTACTGTTATCAGACTAGCACAAACCATCCTGTTAATCTAATTTTTCCTGCAATAATAGAGCGTCTGAGTTATTGGAACTTGGCAGGTAAAATGACTCAAGAGAAAGAAATGGACAAGAAAATGACAGCACTATTAACGGCAGCAAAATATGGTGTGATGGAATTGGTAAATAAAATCATACAACATATTCCAGTGGCCATACAAGACATGAACTCAGAGAACAAGAACATATTACTTGTAGCTGTGGAGAACAGGCAACCCCATATATTTAAGGCATTTATAAATCACGAAATCTACAGCAACCTAATACAAGCAGTGGACGTCTATGGGAACAATGTATTGCACTTGGCTGGCCAGATATCAAAATATAAGCCCTGGCAAATACCTGGCTCTGCCCTGCAAATGCAATGGGAAATCAAGTGGTATCAGGTACACAGAATTTAGATTTTCTTCTTACATTTGATCGGTGGAGCCTTCTCAGGCTCACAAAATGCAGCTAGCTTCTCTCTATTAGATTATTGGTAGCTACTTAGCATACTTAAATTCCTCATACCATCTTATATTGCATGCATAATATAGTTAGAATATGTTTCAAATTGCGGATGGCAATAATCGTTAGCCGTTATATTGCTGATGTGTGGTACCCTCTGCAACTATAATTTTTTTTGTAGTTCTGCTTCACAATGCTGTATTTTTTGCAATTTAAAATCATGATTAGAATCAAACTGCTCTTACCTATTAAAAACAAGTAAAAATAAATTTGATTCAAATCATACAATGTCATGATTCTAAATTATGGTTGTGTTTATGTTGGTCAAATATGCGAATGCAAGAAAAAATAATAATAATAATAATAATGCAGATAATTGCAGTAAATAATTGCAATTATGGTAATTACAAACCACATTCTAAAACCGTGTTATAAAGCAGTGTATATGTCAATTACTCTATTCGTTAGGCCATAGCAGACATTAGGACCGCACACTAGTATATAAGAATTTCTCTGTTACAGCGCACACACGCGCACACATATATCAGTGGAGGAATGAAGGTTTATAACAATAGTTTAATTTGTGGTTTGAGCAGTTCGTGAAAGAAAATGTGCCACAGCCCCTCATTTTCCAAACCAACAATGATGATAAAACTCCAGGGGAGATCTTCAATGAAAGCCACAGGGATCTCGTCAAAGAAGGAAGCGAGTGGCTTAAGAGCACGTCTGAATCATGCTCAGTTG
>JANHAO010014101.1:0-15515 GCA_026873985.1 Saraca asoca | reverse complement strand
AAAAGATTTTGAATGTACCCAGTAAAATCATTCAAGTCAAAATAAAAATAAAGAATTTGAATGTATCTAGTAATATCATTCAAGTTAAAATAAAAATATACTGCTATGACTAGTAAAATGATAAATGCAGAAGTTAAGGAAGAAAACAATATACTGGCCAATAGTTTTTCTCTTACAACCATTGAAACAAAATTTGCTTCCTATAAAAATGGACATTAAAATCTTTAATAAATGATGCATGACTGTTAGAGATATCTTTTTATATATTAAAGGCATCTACAACTTTTTTTTTTAGATTTTATCTTTTTATATATTTCACTCTTTATTACATATTGTATTTTTGTTACTTTTTTCTCATTAGCCCGTTAAACGTGATGATCCAATAATACTTACACAGTTAATGATCCATAAGACTACCTTTGTAGTGTAGTTACTAATGGTTTGTTTGGAAGTGTTTTCAAGTATTTTTGCTTCATTATTTTTTGAAAATAATTTTTTTTTAGAATAAAAAAATAAAAAATTTGTTTGGATGTAAATTTTAAAAATAAGTGTTTTTTTTATTTTTGAATATAAAAAAATATATTTAATATTATTTACAACTTTGTCATTAATGAAAATATGTATTCTTATTTTTTTTAAAAAAAATTAAAAACAGTTCTATATAAAAAATAAGGGAAAACACCATTTTGGTATTTCTTGAAAATTATTTTTTCAGTTATACTTTTAAAAAATAATTTTTAAAAATAGATTGTCAAATAGATTTTTTTTTATTTTTGTAGAAAAAAAATAAAAAAACTGTTTTTGAAAACAAAAAAATAATTTTCTAAACAATCCCTAGATGTTCAGTAAGGATCCAAACTGGTTGGACAAAGGTTGGATAAAGATTTAAATGCATATTTAAAATTGTGTGACAAAGATTAGCACGCGAAGTTAAATAAGTGAACATAACTATTGTTAATAAGTAGAGTTTGTGCATTGTAAATGGAAAGAATCATAGCTTGATGTTTAATCCAATTTCTAAAGGAAAAACTTATTCCGAAGAAGACAAAACATAAAGAACGGTTCCTCAAAAATAAGGTTCATATAGAACATCATACTGTCGAAGCAAGCAGCCCACCAACATGAAACCCCTCAAAGGACAGATTATATCTGAGTTGTTTTGGTGGTTTCTCAAAGATTAGCATATTCAAACCAAAAAGAAGCAGCACTTAGTCATTGAAAAAAAAAAACTAAATAATTAAGAATGAAGAAAAATGACTTAGGAATAGATATTTAAATATTATTGGTGTAATAAAAACATGCAAGTGTATAACAAAATAATCAAATAATGCTTGCTATTCATGTAAAAAATATTGTTCTAGTAAAAAAAGGGAGAAAGCAAAGTTGCTAAGGTTCAATTGTGTAGGATTTGAATCGATCATGTTATGATCAGATTCCAAGAGCCAGAATCAATTGGATTGCATGACTCATAAAATTCAATTGTGAATTATAAGATTTATGTGGTTGTAGTCAAGATTTCATGACACAATAGACACACATGGACAAATCAAATTGTCAAGTGCCTAACTCGAATCAAATCACTAGAATCAAATTATGAATTATAAGATTCTAATAACTATAATATAGGTTAATAAGTTAAGTTTAGACGAGTACTTTAAAAAGCAAGTTCGTTCTACTTAAGGTAAAGGCTTAGCTAGCCTAGTCTATTTCCACTTCTATATACAATAATATAACAGTAATCAAAATTAAATTAGCGTAAATTAAATTGATGTTTATAGATCCTGTCATATTAAATATAATATACTTTATCTCCTATGGTATAAGTGCAAACATAAACATTTGTCTAAAATAGTTTGCATTTTACACCAATGTGTCTATTTGATGTCACATAAAAATAAAATATTAATATATAGAGAAAATAATCAACTTTTAATGGGCAAGCCTATTATATATAGGTCCATTTTTTTTATAAACATAACCATTTTAATTTTGAGGAATAGCCAAACTTCTATCCATCTTCATTTCTAAGAAACCCAATGAAATTTCTTTTCATCTCCTCAAGGTAAACATTTTTTCCCCTCAAGCTTCTTTCCTCAAGCCATACAAGAAGTACATGGGTCCATTTATCAGTTTTTTTTTTTTTTTATTTTGAAACAACAATATATATATATATATATATTTATGAATAGTAATAAAGCTTAGTGCCTTAGGATATCTTCTTCTGAATATATTATTCCTTACATTTCTTATTTCATTAGTGATTTTAATGTCCGTTATTATAGAATCTGATTTTTTTTTTTCAAAAAAAGTTAGGCAAAATTTGTTTTCCAACTTATGGTTCTCTTTTGTTTTTGTTTTTGTTTTATGGTGCTGTGTTTTCATAATTGCAATAGTGTATTGTTATTCTGACTTGAATGATATTTCTAAATTTATTTAAAATATTTTACATAATGTTTAGTCTGAGTTATTAGTTGCTACTATATTAGTGTTGCATTATTTAAGGGATCCAAAGAAACTAAATTTCAAATTGTGTATGTGCTTTATCTAGTGTTGTGTTTGTGGGTTTACTATATTACTCTTGTCAAGAAAGGACACTGTATGAAAGTATGTGTTTACCATTGGCACTATAAATGCCAATGTCTATCTGGAGTGGGAAGATTGGAAATATTATCTCACTCTAAGGATTTTCTCGTTATTCATTTATATACTAGAGGTATCTATTTTTTTTTTTAGATTTTATCTTCATTTATATATTTCACTCTTTTTGACTTGTTGCATCTTTGTGACTTTTTTTTTTCTCATTAGATTGTTAACGTAAGATTCAATAATATTTTACACACTCAATGATTCAAGAGATTATTTTTGTTGTGTAGTTACTGAGTGCTTAATAAGGATCCAAACTCGTTGGACAAGGATTCAAATGCATATTCAAAATGGTTTGACAAAGATTAAAATGTCAAGTTAAATCAATGAATGTAGCCATTTTTAATTTCCGTAGGCTTAAAATAAGCAAAGTTCGTGTTTTGTAAAATGGAAAGAGCCAAATCTTAATGTTTAACACTATTTCTGAAGGAAAAATTGATATAGAAGAATACAAAACATAAAGACCGGTTTCTCAAAGATAAAGATCATATAGAACATCACATTGTTATAGTAAGCAGCCCATCAACATGAAACCCCTAGGATAGATAATGCTCATGGCATCAAAAAATAGACTACAATCGAGTAGCTCTTGCGGTTTCTCAAAGATTTGCATATTTAGAAAAAAGAAAAAAAATCACTTAATCATTGAAACTCTACACCTAGCCTCCAAAATAAGTTTTTGCCAACTACAATTTCATTTGAAAATTTTAATATAAGCTCATGGCTTGAGAGATTATCCCTTTTGGATATTATAGAGAAGTGATTCACACTTTCGATTGCAAATCCTTGTTGAAGAAGCTTGAATCCTTGTTTGAATCTCATCCAACAACTTTCAGATTGATTGAATATTTGAATCCATATCCATTATCTTTCAAAATATGATAGAATCCTCATCCAGTGATCTTTATTATTTGTTAAGAACTCAAAAAATATTGTGTAAATGAAGCCTCTTGTATCATTGTGTGTGTACATTGGAAAGTGTAATGAGAAAAAAAATCATAGAAATGAAATACAAGTTATAAAAAGTTGAAATATAAAAGTATATAAAAGGAAATATAATTGAAAAAAAATGTAGAAATCTTCATCGAATAAATGAATAATTAGCAAATCTCTAAAGTTAGATAGCATTCCCCATCTTTCTACCTCATGTAAACATTAGCATTTACCACTACTAATGGTAATCACACATTGGTATATAGTATTCTCCTTTCCTCTAAAGAAGAACACAACAAACCCACATACACAACTAAAGATAAAATACCAAAAAAACCTCAAAATTTAGTTTCTTCAGATCCCTTAAGTAATGTTACACTAGTAATAGTAACTAATAATTTAAACCACGCACAATTTTAAAAGGTTTTGAATGTATCTAGTAATATCATTCAAGTTAAAATAAAAATATACTACTTGACTAGTAAAATGATAAACACAAAAGTGAAGGAAGAAAACAATATAGTTTTTCCCTTGCAAAAATTGAAACAAAATCAACTTTTGTTAAAATTAACATTGAAATCATTAATGAAAAATGCATGAATGCTTGAGGTAACCTAGGCAAAATAAGGTAACTTGAGGCAAAATAAGAGTGCTCAAAATTAAATTAGTATAAATTGATGTTAAGAGATCCTATTCATATTAAATATAATATACTATATCTGTAGTGGTATAAGTGAACACATATAAAAAATAGTCAGCATATCACATGAATGTCCCATTTGTTGTCGCATAAAATGAAAGGTTGATCTATAGAAAAAATAATCAACTCTAAATGGACAAGCCTATTGTACAGAGTTCCATCTTTTGAAAAACATAAGCATTTTAATTTTGAGTAATAGCCAAATTTCTATCTATCTTCATATTAAAGAAACCCTATCTTCATCTTTATAAAATCTAATGAAACTCCTTTTCCTCTCTTTAAGACTAACATTTTCTTTTCGTCAAGCTATACAAGAAGTAAACGGGTGCATTTATCATTTTTTTTTTTTGCTCATTCAAAACTCCCACAGCAATGTATTTATGAATAGTAATAAGGTTTAATGCCTTAGGATATCTTCTTCTGGATAGATTATTCCTTGCATTTATACATTTTTTCTTCTTATTTCATTAATGATTTCATTGTCCATTGTTACATAATCTGGTATTTGTTTCAAAGAATTTTAGGTAAAATCTATTTTCCAACTTATGGTTCTCCTTCTTTGTTTTATGGTGTTGTGTTTTCATAACTACAATTGTGTATTATTATTTTGACTTCAATGATATTTTTAGATTTGTTCAAAATGTTTTACATAATGTGTCATTTGTATTATTTGTTGCTATTACTATTGTTTATTACCTAAGGGATTCAAAGAAACTAAATTTGAAATTGTTTATGTATTTTTCCTAGTGTTATGTTTGTGGGTTTACTATATTCTTCTCATGAAAAAGGAACATTGTATGGAAATGTGTGTTTACCCTTGGCATTGTAAATGCCATTGTCTATCTAGAGTGGGAAGATTGGAAATACTATCTCACTTTAAGGATTTGATTGCTATTCATTTATTTACTAAATATATCTATAACTTTTTTTAGATTTTATCTCTTGATGTATTTCACTCGTTCTCACTTGTTGCATTTTTGTGACTTTTTATTTTCATTAGTCTGTCAAATGTGACAATTCAATAATATCTACTTACACACTTAGTGATCTAAGAGACTATTTTTTTAGTGTAGTTACTAAGTACTTAGTAAGGATCCAAATTGGTTGGATGAGAATTCAAATACATATTCAAAATTGTGTGACAAAGATTAAAATGTCAAGTTAAATTAGTGAACATAATCATTGTAAATTTTTGTAGGCTTATTAATAAGCAGAGTCTATGCATTACAAAATGGAAGGAACCAAAACTTAATGTTTAAAACAATTTCTAAAGGAAAAAACTTATATAGAAGAAGACATTATACTGTCAAAGCAAGCAGCCCACTTTCATGAAACACCTAGGATAGATAATGCTTGTGGCATCAAAAGACAAACTATAGTGGAGTTACTCTAGTGCTTTCTCAAAGATTTGCATATTCAAACAAAAAAGAAAAAAAGCATAACTTGGTCACTAAAGAAAAATAACTAAATAATTAAGAAGGAAGAAAAATAACTTAGAAATAGATATTTAAATATTATTAGAGTAATAAAACAAGCAAATGCATAACAAAATAGTCAAATAATGCTTATCTAATCATGTAAAAAATATTATTGTAGTAAAAACGGGAAGACAAGAAGTTTGTAAGTTCAATTGTGTAGGATTTGACTTGATTATGTTACGATTTGATTCCAAGAATTAGAATTGGTTGGATTGCATGAATCTTTAGATTCAAATTTTGAATAGTAAGATTTAGGCAATTCTAGCTAAATTTCCATGACATCATAGATTTGTTAGAAAAAGTTAGATCTAAGCATCAAGTATGCTGATCAAAAGCATCAAATATGTGTAGTGTAATTTTAAAATTTTTTCCAAAGCCAAATCATGTTATTTACAAACTAATTCATAAAATAAGGTATAATTCAAATAAACTTTAAAGTAGCAATTTAAATTATATGTTCTTAAGGATTGTTCTCAGAATCCTTAGTCTCCAAATCTAAGTTTGATCTCTAGCTCATTCCATGAACAAGCTATATAATCAACTTTTTCAGATTATCTTTAGGCAACTCCTTCAGATTTGATTTCCAATACCAAAGGTTATACACACAAACTAATTTGATTCAAAACTTCATCAAGTTCACAAAATACATAGAATAGGAAAACTAACCATTTAGCTTAAAAGGTGCTACCTCTCCAAGGAATCACAATTACCTAGACCAAGGTTAGTATTTGAATGTAAAGAGGAGATGAAAAGTGAGATTAGACAGAGAGTTGGGCACATAACACACGTGCTAAGGTTGAATTAATCTTCAAAATAGTTGGTTTCTTTTCTCTTTAAATAGAAGAGATTAGAGCATAAGTAAGAGTAGGGAGCATATATGAGGGGTGCACAAGCTAGAGTTTTTCCTTGCTTTGCTTGTGCCATCCACTCATCTAGTTGTGCAACCTTTTTTGACTAAAGGGGTCTACACTCATTAATCTTATGCTCCTTCTTATGTCCAACAAGGTCAAACACTTCTCTATGAGTCCAAATAGAATTATTAACTCATTGATTAATTAATATTTCTAGTCACATTAGAACACTTAATTAATCATTTCAAATTTCCAAGATATTCACTTAATTCAACTCTTGAATTTAGAACATTTTGTATTTTAACTTCTTTTTTGACTTTGGATCAAAGAGATTCTATTATGTGTGACCTATTAGGTTTCCATACATATTGGCAATGAATTTGTTTACAAACTTTTATAAGATTGATTGAATTAAAACTTTTTTTTAATTTAAACATAATTTTTCTAAATTGTTCAAACAAATTCATAAATCAAGATTGGTTTCTAGTAGAGCATCATGACCACCCAAATGACAGGATTAGATTTATGGAAATCAAAACCTTTCATGATAAGATATTAGTGTGTAATTCAATCCCTTCATCTCTTGATATTCAAATTGGACTTAGGTATGGTTCAAGTGTCAATCCTAATATGAACGTCCAATCTTAGGTGTATATTTGACTGTGTGCCATCTCACAATGATTTATTCATAAAACTCTTTTTATTTATCTCTAATTGATGATACATAAAACTCTTTTTATGTATTATCAATACATAGGCCTATGGTTTTGATCATAGCATAAGTGTTCGAACATCTTTTGAATATCATTCCTTGTTACTAATGAGGATGAATTCCATTTTGATCAATCACTACTTTCATGTACCTTTTGGTGATCAAAATATCATATCTATTCTTTAAGAGTGCAAAATAAGTTTTTCCCAACTTTACATATATTAGTTTACACCTAGCTTCCAAAACTCTACATCTGTCATTTTTACACCTTGCTTCCAAAACTCTATACCTATCAGTTTTACACCTAACTTCCAAAATAAGTTTTCTCCAACAATAATTTCATTTAAAAATTTTAAAATAAGCTCACATTTCTAGAAATCATGCCTTTTGGATATTTTGGAGAAGTGGTTCACGCTCTTGATTGCAAATCTTTGTTGAAAAAGCTTGAATTCTTGTTTGAATCCCCATTCAACAACTTTCAGCACATTATTGATTCTATATTTGATCTATGTCCATCATCTTTCAAGACATGATAGAATCCTCATCCAATGATCTTTAATATTTGTTAAGAACTTGGAAAATACTATGTAAAGGAAGCCTCTTGGATCATTGAGTTTGTACATTAATACTATTGAATCTTCATGTTCCCTAGTATAATGAGAAAAAAAATCATAGAAATGAAATCAGAAAAAGTGAAATATATTAATATATAAAAGAAGATATAATTGAAAAAAATGAAGATATCTTCATTGAATAAATGAATAATTAGTAAATCTCTTAAGTTAGATAGTATTTCTAATCTTCCCACCTTGTTTAAATATTAGCAGTTACCATTACTAATGGTAATCACACATTGGTATACAATGTTCTTCTCTCCTCTAGGGATAAATACAGTAAACCCACACATAAAACAACCACAACTAAAGATAAAATACACAAACAACCCCAAAATTTAGTATCTTCAAGTCCCTTAAGTAGTGTGACACTAGTAGTAGCAATTATTAATTTAAACCACACACAATTTAAAAGAATTTAGATGTATTTAGTAATACCATTCAAGTTAAAATAAAAATATACTGCTATAACCAGTAAAATGATAAATGAAAATCAAAGGAAGAAAGCAATATGCTGGAAAATAGTTTCTCTTGCAACGATTGAAACAAATAAGCTTTTGTAAAATGAAATTGAAATCATTAATGGAAAAAGGTGGAAATAATGCATGAATGTAAGGGATAACCTAGGCAAAGGAAGGTAACCTAAGGCACTTATCCTTGCTATTTTGAAAGAAGGAAAAGATTAATACAAAAAATAGACTCTTTTCCTTCTTGGCTTGGGGGAAAACTTTTGGCTCCAAAGAGAAAGGAAGTTTTGATTTCTTAAGATGAAGTTAGGGTTTCTTAGAAAGAAATGATGATGGCTGCAAGAAGTTTGGCTATTCCATAAAATGAATCAAATCTTGGCCTTGGTATAAGCCAAAGTTATCAAATCATAAATCATAAGATTCAAGATCAAGACATAAAATGGCTAAAACTTTATATTATATATGTACAAAAAATAACTAAATAATTAAGAAGCAAGAAAAATTACTTAGAAATAGATATTTAAATATTATTGGAGCAATATACATCCAAGTGCATAACAAAATGGTCAAATAGTGCTTCCTAATCATGTAAAAAAATATTATTGTAGCAAAAAAAAAGGGAGAAAACAAGGCTTATAAAGTTCAATTGTGTATGATTTGACTTAATCATGTTACAATCTAATTCCAAGAGTTAGATTGAATGGGATTACATGAATCATAAGATTCAAATTGCAAATTGTAAGGTTTACATGATTCTAGTCAAGATTTCATGACATAATAGATTCGCATGGACTAATCAAAGTGCCCAACTCAAATTGAATTGCAAGAATTGAATTATGAATTGTAAGCCTTTGATAACCATGATATAGGCTAGCAAGTCAAGCTTAGGTCAATACTTTAAAAATCAAGTCTGATATATTCAAGGTAAAGCTTTGGCTGACCTAACCTATTTCCACTCCTATATACAACAATATAAGAGTGATCAAAATTAAATTGGTGTAAGTTAAATTGATGTCAATAGATTGTATTCATATAAAATATAATATACTATATCTACTATGATATAAGTGCATAAATAAACATTTGTCTAAAAAAATCAGCATGTCACACCTATATGTCTATTTGATGTTACGTAAAATTAAAGATTAATATATAGAAATATAATCCACTCTTAATGGGCAAGCATATTATATATAGGTCCATCTTTTGAGAAATGTAAGCATTTTAATTTTGAGGAATAGCCAAATTTCTACGCATTTTCATTTTTGAGAAGCCCTATCTTCATCTTTGAGACCCCAATGAAGTTGTACAAGAAGCAAGAACTCCATTCATCAAATTTTTGTTCTTATTTAGAATGCTAATATCAATATATTTATTCATAACAATAGGGCTTAGTGCCTTAGGATATCTTCTTCTAGATAGATTAATCCTTATACTTATGCAATTTTTCTTTCTTATTTCATTAATGATTTTAATGTCCATTATTATAGAATTTGGTATTTATTTCAAAGAATTTTAGGCAAAATATGTTTTCATACTTATGGTTCTCCTTCTTTGTTTTATGGTGTTATGTTTTCATAATCACTACAGGTCATTAGTATTATGACTTGAATGATATTTCTAGATTTATTCAAAATAATCTACATGATGTTTAGTTTGAATTTTAGCTGCTACTACTACTGCTGCATCACTTATGGTATTGAAAAAAACTAAATTTGGAATTGTTTTATGTATTTTATCTGGTGTTATGTTGAGGGATTTACTATATTGTTCCCATGTGCAAGGAAATGTGTGTTTACCATTAGTATTGTAAATGCTAATGTCTATCTGGAGTGGGAGATTGGAAATACTATTTCACTTTAAGAATTTTCATTTTATTCATTTGTTTACTAAAGGTATCTATAATTTATTTTAAATTTTATATCCTTTTATATATTTCACTATTTTTGACTTGTTGTATTTCTATGATTTTTTTTTTTAACATGAGACTGTTGAACATGAGGATTCAATAATATCTACTTACACACTCAGTGATCTAAAGGTTACTTTCATAGTGTAGTTATTGAGTGCTCAATATGGATCTAAACTCATTGGATGAGGATTCAAATGCATATTCAAAATTGTGTGATAGATTAGAATGTCAAATTAAATGAATGAACATATCCATTTTTAATTTCTGTAGGCTTAATAAGCAAAGTTTGTGCCTTGCAAAATGGAAAAAACTAAAAGGTAATGTTTAACCCAATTTCCAAAGGAAAAATTGATATAGAAGTAGAAAGAACATAAAGAAAGTCTAAAGAACACTTTCCCAAGGATAAGGTTCATATAGACCATCATGTTTCTGAACCAAGCAGCCCACCAACATGAAAACCCTAGAATAGATAATGGGCTTGTGGGTTACCACTTAGTAATCCATATCAATCACATTCCAATTTTAGGGATGTAACATGATATGTGCATCTAAGTATATTCAATAGTCAAATTGATGTTTTCAAATTAGAGTGATTTGTTTTCTCTAATAAAATATTTGAGATATGAATGTTTTCTTGGGAAAATGATTGTCTTTCATGAGAGAAATGTTAATGTCCTTAGACTAGTGCATCTTATTCTAGGTTCATAGTTAGAAATTTTGTATCAACTTGTCATGGTTAATTTATTCCAGAAAGTGAAGTTAAGATGGTCTTGGTTAAAAGATTTTGACTAATCATATAAGAAACATGTTAATATCTTTTGATGTGATAGGTCAACTTGGAGAAAATTGTATTTGCACTTATGTGTATGTTATTTTCCTATTTTGTGTGCATGTTACCCTTGGTTGATATATTCTTATGACTATTGATGTGTGCACCAAATTATATTTACTACTCAATTTGATGTTTTCAAAGTATAGTAATTTGTGTTCTCTAAATATTTGGGATATGAATGTTTTCTTCAGAAAATTATTGTCTTTTATGAGAAAGATGTTAATGCACCTAATCCTTGGACTTGTGCATTTTGTTATGGATGTATAAAGAGAAATTTTGACATTTTGTGTCAACATGACATGATTAATTTATTCCGGAATTATATTTTAAGATTAAATTGTTGTTTTAGTGAAGACAATGTGGTTTCATGAAACTATTTGTATCTCCTTGGAGAGATATATAATTTGTTTCATAAGAAACATGATTTTTTTTTTTTAAGATGCTATGTATTTCATAAGAAATAATAACTTTTACACATTAGCAAAATAGAATCCTTGATATTGTGTTAAGTGATGTAACTACACTTTCACATCTGTATGATCCTGTAAAATATGATTTCTAACTTTTGTGACCATGGATGAAATATACTAATAATAGTATACATATATCTATGATTCTAGGTTAGTTTGTTCTATTGGTTTGAATCTGAATCATGTTTGAAGTGGTTTTATTACTGAGCTATGTTTAGTAGCTATAGTTATTTCAGTTAGAGAGTTATTTTTCAAAATTGTTTTTGAAATAATTAAATAAAACCTAATAAATGTTGCCCAAGTGGAAGAGTGTTAGAATTTTTTTTTTTTGTATTTTCTGCTACTATTAATTGGACCTTTTATGTTTGTAAAAATGGATTGAATGAGTAGGCTAATTATCTCTTGATGCCATGTCCTATTTGGGTTTGAAGACACTTAGTTTTGGGCTTTTGGCTTGTTAGATGTGATAGACAGTAATATAAAGCTCAAGAGGTCTATAATGGATAGATCCAACTAGATATCTATATATAAGATGTCGAGTCTCCTTTTCTATCACAAGTTTGAATTTGCTGCCATATTGAAGCAATCACAAGAGATTTATAATAGGGAGAGGAAGACTTCATCTCAGACATTGTACGTGTCTGGTATTGTTTTAGAATTTCGGGAACATGATTTGAATAACAATGGATCAAAAGATCGACTTCATGTTTTCAATCAAATTATCATTGTGATTTCTTTTACTATGATTTTTGTCATTATTTAATGGATCTATTAAAATATCTTACACAATTAACTAAGGAAAAGGAAACATTATTTTTCACTTTTCATTTTTATTAACTCTTAAAATCTTTAATGTGGTCCTATATTATGTCTAGCAAAATATGCTAATTAGAGACAATCCCAGATAAAGTATTTAGGGAAAATATTGGATTTGACAATATTCAAGATGTTGACTCATTTAATTGCTTGGTTAGTTTGCATCCCCTATTATATATGATAAAAGTTATAAAAAATTTAAGAGAAAATTTCAAAATTAAATGTTTAAGGGAAATTATCATACTCTATAAGCAGATGAAGGGTAACGAAATCTAGCCAAATAAATTAATTCTAAGTGTATTTGTAAATAGTTATCATCACTTGGATTAGGTGGTTTTTGTCTTCTTAGTATTCAAGAAGAGTTCTAAAGGGGGATAGGAGTTAAATGTAGTCATTTTAAATATTGTCACAGCCTATTTTATCCTTGGTCATGACTAGCATGAAGATACAAAATTTATACCTTCATAAGCCTAATACATCTACTTGACTCGTATTCTTTTAGTGTTATTTTTAATTATGGATTTCTCATAGCTATCCATATTTTGTTTTCTTAATATGCACCTAGTTCATTGATCCAAGTTACTTGCCAATATAAAAGCAATTATTTAGTCATTTATACTTCTTAGTATTTCATGAATGTGTTTACTTTCTTTGCTAGTTAGTTCTAATTAATAACACTTAGTCAAAACAATTTTTCCCCTTAATTCTATATATGGCTGAAACTAGGGAGATTTTTTCTTCCAAAAATGTCATTGTATTTCTTGAAAACTTCCTTGTTAAACTACTCATGATATTATTAACACAAATCATATGGAATAAATTTAAGCATCAATCATGAATTCAATAAATTTTAAAACATGCAAGCTAACATATATTAATATATACTTATATTCATCAAAATAAGATATTACCATAAGGTCCTTTGGTCTTAGCCAATCAAGTGAGCCATTTCTATCATACTTCCTAGTGGGCTACTATTCAAAATAACCTATTCATAATTCTAAGGCCTTTCTTAACCTAATTGGTCCTTTACAAAATACTAGTTCTAAGCCTAATTTGCCAATGAGACTTAAGGCCCTATGTGAGGTGTCAAATTTAGATCATGCATATTATCATACTTAGGGCTATAAAATGGAAATATGGGATCTCCAGTGTGAACTATCTCAACTCAATATAGGAGTTGTGGTCCATACCAATCTATCATAAAGGCATAGTGGAACTTTACCCTAGACTTTCCATGGGCAGTCTCAAAATTCCACCGCCAACAATCATTGAAAAATACTAGCGAATCCATCTTGCTGGGTAGTGGGAGTATCTTTTGTAATATAAAAAAGTAAATGATTAAAGTGAGTGTAAAATACTTAATGAAAGACGATCTGATCCCTACTTTGGTGCATTCAAAAGAGAAATAGATAACTTAAAAAATAAGCATTTACAAGTCCATAACCATTTATAATTTCATATTTATTCATTAGAACCATATAAATCTTATCAAGCATATTTTAAAGAAAACTTGCTATTTATAAATCATGAAGTAAGTAGAAATTGGCAAAATGGTATGAAGGTTCCACTTTTTATTTCCTTTCATCTTTATCCCTTGCTTCTCCAATCTTTTCCCTCTATTCATCTTTGGTTGTGTTTGGGAGAGCTTATCTACAGCTTATTTGAGCTTATCTTATCACATAAGCACTTTAGATAAAAATTTTTGGTGTTTGTTTAAGCTAATGAAAATAGCTTATGACCCTTCTATAAGCCTATTTTAGCTTATTTCAATAAGCTTCATGGTGAAGCTTATCACAAAAAGCTTATATGGAAGTCCAGTCAGCCGGTGTTTTATTAACAAAACTATCCCTCTGCAATTGTGAAAATTCCTTTCAATGTCCATTATTTTTTCTAGAGGTTTCGTTTCCTCTTCTGCTCTATCAAAATTCCTCTTCTGATGGCCTTGCTCCTCTTAATGACATCACCACCAATGCCACCTCTCTCATCATAGTGGATGTTGCCGCTCCTCTCTCACTGAGCAAGCACCAATTAGCACTCATCTAAGCTATCTCTTTATTTCGATAATTTTGTTCAAAATTTTAGAGAGGTATGCTTGTAACCTCTTTAGTTATTCTAACCTTTTGAGTTTTATTACGTATAAGATGCTAAGCATTTATTTTCATTTCTTGGGTTCACTATTTTTAATTGTTTGATGTTTTTAGGTTAGAAGTTTATAATCTAAGTTTTGTTGTGATTGGATTTAGTGTTAGTTGTTATGTTTAATGGCTTGCCCATCACCTGTTTGATATTTGGCTTAAGAAGAAAACAAAACTCCAATTTGAATAATCTTCACTCCCAAAAACTTGTTTATGCCCAAAATCTCTAAATAGGATTGTATAATTGGACAAATTGAGTTATTTAACAGGCAGTTTCCTGAGCATATGAGAAACATTGGTAATTCCATGTTTTCATGTTCTTTTGTCATAACTGGCTCCGTGAGTAGCTTGTTAGCTACCATGGTTCGTAAAAGCAATGGAAATCATAGCCACCCAGATTGGTTGACAAATGCTATAAATGGTGGAAGGTCATGAATTTTATGTATTCTTGTATGTCTCTTGATGGTATCATTACAAGGGAAGTATGGTGTTATATGGAAAAATCGACTTCCAACAATAAGTCAATTTAAGCCTACGAGGGCCTAGCAAAAGCTAAGTTACCCATGTCGCCAAGACCACTCCCCGAGCACCACCTCGCTCATCGCCAAAAGTGGCACAGCGAGGTCGTCACAAGATCAGCTCATCAGGTAGTCAATCATCCTGCTCGAGCTCACCACCTCGCTACAGCAACACTAAGCTCTCTACAGCGGTCCCGAGCTAGGAATCCCAACTTGGAATGACAGACACCATGCATGGTAAAGTAATACCGACCAACGGATGCATATAAACACAAGTTCACAGATGAACAGAAGGGACCACCCCACAACCTATATCCTGCAACAGCCAGATTATAGTGTTTTACTATCTTTTCCATTTATATCTTAATGTAACACAACTGTAGTTTGTAATCATTTTGTCTCATTCTCCCCTTCCTTAAATAGGAAAGCTT
>JANHAO010014100.1:0-15520 GCA_026873985.1 Saraca asoca | reverse complement strand
AGACGATACTCACTCACTCTATATTACATAATTGACTGCGTGCACTTGCGTAATTTTGAGTGACAATTTCAATTTAAAACTCACACTCAACAGTATCGTGCTAGGTGTGCTTGAGATGGGATGAGATGAGCTCGTAAGGCTTAGCGTATCGTGCTAGGTGTGCCCGAGATAGGATGAGATGAGCTTGTAAGGCTTAGCGCATTGTGCCAGGTGTGCCTGAGCTAGAAATCAGATGAGCTTGTGAGGCTCAGTGCATCACGCCAGGTGTGCCCGAGCTGGAGATCGGATGAGCTCGTGAGACTTAGCGTATCACACTAGGTGTGCCCAAGCCAGAGATTGGATGAGCTCGTGAGGCTTAGCGTATCGTGCCAGGTGTACCCGAGCTGTCAGTAAGTGATTAGATGCGTCACTGAAGTGAGGTGAGGTGCATAGTAGGCAATTAAGTACATGCACACTGGCATGAGATCGTATGAGAGTTATGAATTATAAGATCACAGGGGAGCTACAAGTAATAGATCACAAAAGAGCCAAAGTCGTAGTTTGTTCATTATGATTTACGATCTGGCGGGTATCCCGATACATTCGTTTCACATGTGACTCTTTTATTTCTACGGATAGCGTAATGATTACTACCCCCAGCGGATGTGTCTTGATTTAAATGTTGACATGTGCTGGTCCGTTGGATCATGGGTTATTTGGAGAGTTTCCAGATCTGACGGTTAGTCTGTTTGCAATAAAAACCAGGGAGGTTCTTTCCCTTTCTTCATCTGCCATTTGAAATCTGTCAAGCCCAGACCCTTCCTCTCCTTCCCTATATAGACTCTGTGACCGTCCGCTACTTTTTACCAACTTCAGCCTTATTTCAATTTTTTGAGTTTGTCAAGCCGAGTTCAAGTTACTGGGCACCACTTCCGTCCACACTTCAGACTTCTTCTTTGATCGACAAAGTGAGTTTCTATCCCTGGCCTCATATTTCTAGGTTTCAATTTTGATGCCCTCGTGGGTATGTCTATTATTGATGAAAAATTGGAGTGTGGGATGTATTTTATCTGTTTACCGGTAGGTATTAGGGTTTCTGGTGGTGGCGGGGTTTTTGATTAGTTTTCTAGGTTTCAATGGCTTTGTAACTGAAACCCTATTCGTGTCTTTGGGTCTAGGTGACCTAGGGCAATAACTACCTCTTTTTTAAGTTGAATTGTTTTTAGGTTAGTGACAGATTTATGTCCAGCAGCTTGATCATTTTCTTTTTCTTTTCTCCTTGTGTAGATGTCTCAGCTCATAGATGCCGACGCCGCCACCTAATAGTCAGTGAGGACATAGAGTCCAAAGGGAGTGAGGAAACATTTCATGTTGCTAGGGGTGTAACCTCTCAAAGTGGTGAAGTCACTAATGGGTTTACAACTCGCTCCGAGCCAGAGAGGTCTGGAGCTGATTCTTCTTTCAAGCATTATCCTTCTAGCATCGAACTTAAAGAATCGGGGGAGATTGTTGAAGCATACTTTTTCCCAAAAGGCTACCATGTTATAGTACTATCTTACAGTGACCATGTTGCTTATCTTTCAGTAAAGTTTATGGCCATAAGTGTTCATCATCTTAATATGGGTCTTAGGTTTCTAGTCCCTCCATATATAATTAACTTCTTGAATGAGTTGAAGCTCGCCCCTGCTCAATTAAGCCCTAACATACACTCCACTTTGACTTCTTTAGCGTTGGTCCACCTCGAAAATGGCCTCTCTCCTCCTAGCGCTAAAGTTCTTTGCTATCTCTATAGTATCAAGACCATTGGACAGCAGGAAGGGGTCTATTACCTTTCACCTCATCCTTCTAAATATAAGAGGGTGTTACCTCGTGGGGATGCCAAAGGAAAATCTAACGTGGGTCCTTATAAGATCCGTTGGTTTTATGTTTCCTGCCTGTCCTTACGTCATCTTCAAAATTTCTCATTCATTTTGAACCCGGGTGAGTGAGCTAAAAGGACACAGGCTTTTGCCATCTTTCATTTTTCTTTGAGTCTAACCTTTGCTATGTTCTTTACAGATGGAGCGAGAAAGGAGAGGCCAGAGTTGAGCACGGAGGAGATGGAGGTGCTAGATAAGTTCATTATCTACGACGACTTTCAAAATGACTCGAGATTTGATAAGGAGCTCTTACAAGCTCACAGGCTTTCCCCTGCTATTAGTGTTGAGCTTCTTGACCGTTCATGAGACATCAGAGCCCTCATTGTAAGGCAAGTCCCCCTGGCTGACTTCAGCGAGCAAGGTGACATGGGAAGAGTCAACTTGGTCACACCTCTTCCTTCATTGAGGTCTAGGCGCACTACCACTTCTGCCACTACTCGTGTTGATCATCTCTCCTCCTTTGTAGCCATTCTAGCTCCTATCCAGGCTAGCTAACCTTCTTCCTTTGCCACTATCCCAACTCCAGCTAAAGCCGGTGAACCTTTTACCCTGACGATTGCAAAGGAAACTTTGCTTGCACTGGTCCCTGTTTCGCAAATGGAGCCGTCTGAGGTCGAAAGAGAGAGACCGAGGTCCCTAGATCGTAGAGAAGAAGCCTCAACTGACCCTCTTCCTAAGAGATAGAAAACTAATAAGGGAAAAAAGGTTGCCACTGGTTCTGAGGAAGGGTTTGAGGATACCCCGGAGGATTTGCCCAAGGGCCTAGGACCCAAGACCTTAGCATTCTATAGAGTCATTGATAAAATGTAGATTAGATCTTGGGGTCCGATATAAAATCTCTTGAGGACAAAGAGATCCGGGGCAGCATATTGGCAAAGATACTAACTCACCAATGTTTGTTAGTCCATATTACATTTTCCCATTTCTTAACTTGTTCCTTGACTTAATGTGATCTCTCTCTCTCTCTCTCTTTTTAGGGGGTGTTGGAGACAATAAAATTGAGGGATGAAGTCATCAGCTGGGAACAAGAGTGAAGTAGGCTTTTGGGTAGCCTAAAAGCAGTGACCAACGAGGTACAAGGGCTAAAGAGTAGGCTAGAGAGTGTTGAGGCCGTGAGAAGGTAAGCTAAAGAAGCCTTCGCTCACGAGACTACTAACTTGACCTCAAGACTTCACAAGGCATTTAACGACTTGAAGCAAAGGCAAGAAGATATAGCAACATTGGCGAGGGTAGCCGAGGTTTTTGAAAAGCAGAAACAAGCTGCTTGGGAGAGAGTAATTCGCACTGAGGAGAGGGTGAAGCTAGCTGAAGAGGAAAGTAGGTAGGCTACCGAGAGGGTTGCCCGTGATGAAGAGAAGGTCACTAAGGCCAAGGAGGAGACAACGGCCATGGTTGCTCGGGGCCCAAGAAGCTACGGTTTTTGAAACCACTGATAGTTTCATGTTCACCCTATGACAAAAGCACCACGACTTCGACTTTTCATTCTTTGGCAGGGAGATCGAGGTAATCATTCAGGGCTTTGTTGAGGGTGCAGAGGTAGCCTCTCCTCCAAGCACTGAAACTGTTAGTGATCCTCTCGTTCAGGGCACAGAGCAGGCTGAGGGTAATCCATCAACACAAGAAGTAGTTGAAGAGAAGCATGGAGAATAAGCAATAGAAAACCTGACTATGGCTGCTACGAACTTTTCTACTACCCAAGATCCTTCTAGTTCTCCAGCCCCATCTCATATATAGCTTTTCCATAGTTTTGCTTTAGGTTTTGTCGATCTGATTTTATACTTTTTGTAATCGAGACATCTTTAACTTGAATTTTTTATCTACTGAACATTTTTACATTTCGTTAGCTAGTTTGCTAGTGAACTGCACAGACCCGAATGAGTCATATTAAATTGTAGCGTGTGAGGTTCGAGCATCTTCACTTCGTGAGGCAACTGACCAAGCTATCTTTGTAGAATATAGTTTTTCTTTGTTGAGCTTAAATAAAGTCGATTATCGACAAAATACATTAAAGAGCACGCCAAACATAATATAGATAGAAAAAGAATTTTTCAATCCTTATTCAATTCGAAACTTTAAAGAATGTTACAAATCTACAAGGTCAAATTTGTCTTTATTGATAATATTACCGGAGATGCTTGGCATTCCATGCTCAGGGGATTTAGCCCTTTCGACGTTTGTTAGGCGATATCCCCCACTTCTCAATTACTTTTTTATTATATATGGGCATTCCCAATTTGGACCTAATGTCCATTCACTGGGGTTGCGACCTCTTGGCAAAATGATGCATAGGACGAGATCGCCTGCTTTGAAGCTCCAAGCTCAGATCCTTCAGTTAAAATGTCTCACAACCCGTTATTGGTAGGTCGCGACCCTGAGACGAGCTGTGTCTCTAATTTCTTCAACAAGATCAAGATTCATAGCGAGCAACTGGTTATTCTCCTCCAGGCTAAAAGTAGCTCTCCGGTGTGAAGTTACTTCTAACTTCGTCGGTATCATGGCTTCAGTTCCATAGATCATCAAAAAAGGGGTTTCTCTCGTGGTGCTGCAAGTTGTAGTTCGATAAGCCTATAGCATATTCGGTAGCTCATCTACCCATACCTCTTTTCTGGCTTTCAATTTTTTCTTCAGGATCTATTTAATGATCTTATTCACCGCCTCAACCTGTCCGTTGGTCTGAGGGTGGTCTATCGTTGAAAAACTATTCAAAATTCCAAGGTCGTTGCAAAACTTAATGAACTGCTCATTGGTGAACTGAGTCCCATTATCAATCACTATTTGTTGAGGGATGTCGAACCGACAAATAATGTTATTTCAAATGAATTTCTCAATTTGAGAGGAAGAAATTTGGGCTAGCTCTTTTACTTCTGCCCATTTGGTGAAATAGTCTATAGCTACTATTGCGTATTTATAGTTTCCGTGACTTGTGGGGAGAGGTCCTATTAGATTAATCCCCTATATTGTGAAAGGCCAAAGGTTGACCATTTGTTGGAGGCAGGCTAGAGGAGCTCGGGGAACTTTGGCAAACCTTTAGCTTTTATCATACCACTTGACACTTGATGAGGTTGATTGTGTCCCGTTCCATGGTTAGCCAGAAAAAACCTTGTCAGAGAACCGTTTGAGCCAGTGACAACCCCCTAGTATGGTTTCCATAATATCTGGCATGAATTTCCTCCAGGACAAGGTTACAGTCAGGACCATCAATGCACTTGAGAAGTAGAGCTAAGAAGCCCCTTCTATAAAGCATATCATCGATGATACAATATCTAGCAGCTCGAAACTGTGTGCGATGTGCTTCTAGTATGTCTTCTAGGAGTTCACCATCCCATAGGTACTTCAAGATAGGACTCATCCATGAGCCATATGCCACACCGATTGTCATCATGGCATTTTTCTGCTCGGTGCTCATAAATGGAAGAGTTTCCACTGGTATTGCACCTAAAAAGTCTATGTCCCTTGCTACAATAGAGTGAGCTAACACATTTGCATGCATGTTTCAAGCTCAGGGAATCTGGCTGATCTCATACCTTTGAAATTTGTTAAGTAACTTCTGAGCCTTTTGAAAGTAAATAGCCATTTTTTATCCCTTGCCTGATTTTCCCTATTCACGTGATAAACGATAAGTTAAGAGTCAGTGAAGATCTTCAAATTTTCAGCTTGTACCTCCTTTGCCAGACAGAGTCTTACGAGTAGTGCTTCATATTCTGCCTCATTATTGGTAGCTCAGAATTCAAACCTTAGGGCACAGAGGATTTTATACCATTCTGGGCTAATTAAAAGGATTTCTGCTCCTACTTTCTGCTCATATGAGGACCCATCTATATAGAGCTCCCACCATGGTCCTTTCGAAGTTTCCACCTTTTTCCTAGTAAGTCCAGTAAACTCTACTATGAAGTCAGCCAGGGTTTGTCCCTTAATCACCGATCTCGATTTGTAATGGATGTTAAATTAGGCAAGCTCGATTGCCCACTTGAACAAACAGCTTAAGGCGTCTGCCTTTTGGAGAGTTTGTCTTAATGGATACTGAGTAGGCACCTCAATGATATGGGCCTGAAAGTAAGGTCGTAGTTTTCTAGACGTGATAACAAGATAGTAAATAAGCTTCTCTATGGGAGTATAGTTTTCTTTTGCATTTAGTAACCTCCTACTCAGGTAGTACACTGGGAGTTATGCTCCGCTCTCCTCTCGAACAAGGGTTGCACTAAGGGCATGTTAAGATACTCCTAAGTAAAGAATGAGCCTCTCACCTTCTTGCGATTTGGATAACAATGGAGCTCGGCCCATATATTCCTTTAAGTGCATAAAGGCAGCTTCGCACTCTTCAATCCATTACTTTCCTCAGGATGTTGAAGAACGGTAAACATCTATCTGTTGCTTTTGAGATGAATCTGCTAAGTGCTGTGACCCAGCCAGTTTAGATCTGAATGTCTTTAATCGTGGTCAGTGATCTTATATAGATGGACATTTTGATTTTTTCTAGGTTTGCCTCTATTCCTCTGTCGTTAACCATGAACCTGAGAAATTTTTTGGAGGCTACTCCAAACACGTACTTAAGTGGATTCAATTTCATCCGGTATTTCCTTAGGATTTGGAACATTTCATCTAGATCCTTTACATGATTCATGACCTGTCTAAACTTCATAAGTATGTCATCCACATAAAACTTCATAGTTTTCCCAATTTAATCTTTGAACATCATGTTGACCAACCGTTGGTAGGTTGCTCCTACATTTTTGAGCCCAAAAGGCATCACCTTATAGTAGTACAATCCCTGATCCGTGATAAACGAGGTGTGCTTCTCGTCTTGAGGCTCAATGGGTATTTGATTATACCCGGAGTATGCATCCATAAAATTGAGGAGTTGATGCCTGACCGTTGCATCAACGAGTTGGTCAATCCTTGATAAAAGGAAGCTATCCTTTGGACAAGCCTTTTTAAGGTCTATGAAGTCAATACATGTCCTTCACTTTCTATTATTCTTTTTTACTAAGATAGGGTTAGCTACTGAGATTGGGTAGCGAGCTTCCCGAATAAATTTGTTTGCCAACAGTCTGTTTACTTCCTCTTTCAAGGCTTCAGAGTGCTTAGCAGTTAGTGGTCTCCTTTTCTGACGAACTGCCTGATGGTGAGAGTCAATATTCAACTTATGTGGCATAATTTTAGGGTCAATCCCCACCATATTCTCATGACTCTAAGCAAAGACATCCAAGTTTGCTTTGAAGAAATCATCCAATTGGACCATTACGCCCAGAGGTAGGTTCTTTCCGAGCTTGAGGCACTTCTCATCATCTACCTCATTGACCCTTATCTCTTTGAGCTCTTCATTTGGTCTAGTCTCCTTGTCTACTTCTAGGTCGTAAAGGTCAAGATCGCGACTGATCCCAACTGAGCTTGGAGCTCAAGACTCTTCATTAGATACCACATCAATTCTTTTACCCTTTTCCCTAAGCTTAACAGCGTCCTCATAACATCGTCGGGATATGTACTGTGTACTGTTCACCTTGTACACATCTGACCCCATTCAAGGTTGGGAATTGCAGTGTCAGCGTCATGGTTGACATGACCAGTTCTAAATCATTCATCGCCAGTCATTCCAACACTATATTGTAAGCCGAAGGACAGTTTACGACTAAGAAGTCAACTAGAATTGTGGACTGACAGTCCTTGTTTCCTAAAGTGATAGGAAGTTTAACTTGCCATACAGGTAATACCGCATCACCAATGAAGCCAAAAAGAGGTTTGGGTGAAGGTTTGAGATCACTCTAGCTCAATTTTATTTATTCAAAGTGTAAGGAGTTACGCCCCAGCATCCCACATCAGCTAAGTCAGGATCCGGGGAAGGCCATTTAAGGGGGGGTTCGCCCCTTCTACTCGAGGTGCCTTTTCGAAGGACAAAACCGTGAGGTGAGAAAGCCTCGTTGGACGAGGGACTGGCACCAAAGCGGACAATACCTCAGGGTTGGAAACCTTTCACAAAGCACCTTTTATACATGACATTGACTGAGCTATCAGTATCTAACATGATCCTTCACACCTCAGCGTTGCTGATCTTGGCTCTAATGACAAGAGCGTCATTATGAGGGGATTGGATTCCCCATGCGTCATCATTTACAAAAGTGATGCATTCTGAAGTAGCCTTGGGTTTTTTAGCAAGTCTGTCAGACTCACAACCTATAGATAAGACATGGCTCGCATTTCATACATACCGTTCATGCAAGCCGTGTGAGGTTACTGCAATGTGTAGCCCTCCATGGATCATGAAGATGGTTCCTACCACCACTATTTGCTCCTGCTCAGTGCTCTGGGAAGGCTACGCTATCTGCTGCTAAGGTCGCTGACTTGTAGGTCGCACTACATAATCTTTCAAACAACCTCTTTTGATTAGGTCCTCGATTATGTCTTTAAATGACCTATATTCAGAGGTAGTGTGCCCAATGTCATTGTGATAGACACAAAACCTATTGGCATCCCTATACTTTGAAGGGGTCAGTAGGGGCCTAGGTCACCCGAAATTCTCCCTGTGCTTTTCTGTGGCATATATCCTCTCTAGAGTATCAGACAGGATACTATAATTATCATGGCAACCTTGGGGATCAGGTTGCTCTGTCCTAGCTTTCTTAGCAGGTCGGGCACCCACATTGTTGGTCTGGCCCATTCTGCCCTTACCACGATTGTTCCTTCTCCCGTTCTGCCCAGAAGCAGAGCCATTCACTTCACCCTTCTGTTTAGACTTTTTTAGAACAAAAGTTTCCTTCCACCGAACTTCTTTAGCGGCCTGCTCATAGAATTCCCCCAAGCTTTTCACCAGGGATTTGTATATACTTTTGTACAATTTTTCATCTCTACGAAGTCCTGCTGAAATCGTTGTTAGAATACTGCCATCAGAGGGATTCTCTACATCACTGACCTTATATCGAAACCTCATGATGTAGTCCTTAAACGATTTATCCATTTCTTGGAAAATTGTGGCCAAGTGGCAAGACAATGCGAACTACTTCTTAAGGGCTCCGTATTGGTCGATAAATTTATTCTGATATTCCTCCTAACTATTAATGCTGCGAGATGGAAGACTTTTGAACCATGCTTATGGCACATCCCTAAGAGTAGCTGAAAGAACTCGACACTTAACCAGGGGATTGCTAGTTTGAAGGTCTATCTGGATGTTGAAAGCATCCAAATGATTGTACGGGTCACTTCCTTTATTATATGGCGGGATGGCCAGAACCTTAAATTGGTAGGGGAGAGGTTCTGTCTTGATTTCTTTGGAAAGAGGGTTCTCCCCTCATAAGGACTTGACTTGTCTCGGGTTGAGGGACATTTCTCCAACCTCTACACCCTTTGCATGAGCTTTTTGATCATTTGATCTTGAACCTCAGATTGTTGATTCTTGCCACTATCATGGTCCACCTTCGAGCCTGTAGTATAGTGCGAATTCTTAGGTCACTGATTTTCATCACGCTTGTGAGCTCATCATCCTTCCATTTCAAGTCGCGAGCTGGAAGAGCGATCTGAATCTACCCGCTGGGCTCCTTCTTCAATCAGTTTCTCCTTTCATGCCAATACTTCTCCCTATGGCTACTGAACCACTTCTACGATCGGGGCGGCTTCGTCTTGTTTTTGTGCTTTTTGAGTGTGTACCTAAGCCAACGCCTCGACTGCATTAGCAAGCCTTTTTTATCGTATTCTCAAGATGTGTACCAAAATATTGACAGTTAGTTTTGATAATCGATTAGCCGAGAATTCTAAGAACTAAATTACTGTTAAGAGTGCAAAGAATGTAAGGAAATGGTGAGAAATACAGAGGAAAAGCAGAGAGAACACGGGAAGTTTTATCATAGTTCAGCTAAAGTCAAGCCGACCCCGACGTCAACGGTGATTATATTGGTTTTGAGCGGTTGTTTTATTATACAGAGCAACAGTACATACGTCTATGGCTATTTCTGCAGAGTTTCTGCATGTATTTCACTATATTCCTTATGCAATGGCTCTCCCTCCCTATTTATAGAAGCTGGGAGGGTTACAAGTCATAATTTATTATTATAAAACAATGATTACAATCGTATCAGGCAATAAATGCTTGGCGTCGGACAATAAATACAGGGCAAATCATTATCGAACTTTGGAGGCTGACTTGCAAGTTGGTAGAGTATCCAGACTGTCTGTTCGACATTAGCTGCTCCCAATTATGCTGAAAGAAGCTCGTTGAAGCTCTGGTCAGTTGGAAGCTTCGAGTTCGCGCTATGCGACCTATGCTATCTGGCTTCAGTGAGCTCGCTTCGAGTTGAGCCACACCTTTTTGCTCCTAACCCAATTCTTTGGACCTCTGTCGGTCCATTTTGTCTAGTCTAAAAATGTCCATAACAACAAATAATTTGTATATTAGAGGAATGAGAATTATAATTAGGCTTAATTGTTAATATATAGACATCCTCAAATAAATGCACTAGTTGGCTGTTGCTGTTGTGTCAAAATCTTAACGAGCAAAATTATTATATAAATGAGAACAATTTAAAATAAAATATAATAATACATAAATTTGATGTAATAATATTTGTTGTTATTTTTCCTGTCAGTATTTTAGATTTATGTTCAAGACATTGTTGTGCATGTGGGACAAATCTAGAAATCAAAATTAAGATTGTAAAAAGTCAAAAATAAAGTTTATTATAAATATTATTGAATAATGTCTTTTAATAACACAATCAAAAATTTTGGAGAGATAATACATCATACATAGAAAGTTTAAAATGGTAATAATATAGAAAATGCTTAAAAATATATTAAAAACTATTGAATAGTATAATTTTGTACTTAAAAACTACATAGTTGTCCAAGTATAAGTAATATAATAGCATATAAACTTTAAATATTGGAAAAAAAGAGGAAATATCTTATAAACATTATGAGTGGGTTAGAGAGGACAAATACTGCATTTTACCTCAAATTTTGCAAAGAATATAAATGATCTAACCAATTTAGAATTGTGAATAAAATTAAATTACTATAATATTATTAGGATTTATATTTCATATATTAATAATATAATTATATTTACACTAATGATATGTGGAACATTGTTATATGTGTTATGCTTTTTATATTTTTGTTATTTTATTACAGTTAGAAAAACATATGAATTCATGTCGTTAGGGGCGTCTCAACTGCTTTACGGGACTATGGCCCTTCTAAATTTTGATTTTTTTTATCCAATATGTAATTTTTTAATAAAAATTATTAAATTAATCATTTACAAAATAAAATTATTAATTTCGCTCCGTTTACACCATCATTCAATTATTGGCCTTCTATTTTTACATGTCATGAATATATATATATATATATATATATATATATATATAATACACTTCATGCTTGAAATAAAAAAAAATCTATAATGTTATGATTGTACTTATGGTTCTTGTGGTCCTTGTTTTATTTTTAGTCAAGCGAAGCAATAATAGATTAGATTCCCATGTAAAGTCCAGCTAACACCAACCATAGTCTTTCCATATTACATTGAGCTCGATCGAGCCGTTCATAATCATTCAGATCAAAGCAGCACGTCCCCATTGTGTAGCCTCCTCTTACCTGTTCTTTCCAAGGAAGAAGCAGATTCAAAATTGAATACGATAAATAGAATATTCCCTCTGCATATATAAATATTCTCTTCTCCCAATTTTTCTCATACAATCATACATCAAGGATTCAAGATGAAGCACTTTTTAGTATTCAGGTCTGTCAGGCGAGCTCTGATCGCCGGGCGGAACTCTCACCGCCACTTCTCAACGGCAGCCGTTGCCAGGAAATGGCAGGCGGCCGAGGAGCTGAGCCACCAGCAAGTTGGTGGCGCTTTTAGCAGCTTCCACTGGCGGAGGATGTCGTCCTCGCCGCCGGCGAAGGAAGAGAAGGCGGAGAAGACGGAAGCTGAGAGTACTAACGCCATCGTTTCAAGTTACTGGGGGATTGCTAGGCCTAAACCTAAAAGGGAGGATGGAACAGAGTGGCCTTGGAACTGTTTTATGGTAAGGATTTGATTAAAGTTCAGTAAAATTAATTAAAGCTTAGGTTTTATGATGTTTAAATGCTAATTTGTAGTTTTAATTCTTTGATTTGTTGTAGCCATGGGAGACTTATCATGCAGATATGTCCATAGATTTGAATAAGCATCATGTGCCAAAGACACTTATGGATAAAGCTGCTTTCAGGAGTGTCAAGTTCCTCAGAGTTCTATCAGATTTGTATTTTAAGGTATTTGCTCCATCTAAATCTTTACTACTTGATTAAATTCATAAATTTAAGAAATAAGTAGCTCAAAAGATTGTGTGAGTGGAGTTTGGAAAGAATTTCGGATTCAATTTCCAATTTATACCATTTTTTTTAATTTTGTTTGAAAATTTTGGAAATTTTTAGGAAAGTATAATGTAAAAGTTACAATTATATGAAGTTTTATTATAAGGGTGTATGCATTTTGTATGTAACAAATATATATCATTCAAGTTATATATATATATATATTATTTTTATACAAAAATTACAAGTTTTAGTGAAAAGATTACTAAAATATGAAAATTTTTAACAAAATATGAGTGTATTTTGATATAATTTTTTTCAAATATATATGTAAACATAACCCTAAATTGTTTTAACTATTATAATGATTATCTTTTCGATATTATGGTTGTATTTTTTTATCAAGGTTAACTAACAAAATAGAAACGCTAAAAATTTTAAAAACTTTCAATTAATCAATCTGTCGTTAAGTCAATAATATAAAATGAAAATCATGGAAAAAATGGATTTTTTTTTCTATGAAAATATTAACCCAGATTAGAAAAAAGTACGTAACATTTTCACGTGATTTACCTATTGTTGATTAAGTTATACTAAGGAAACATGTAATGCATTGGTTAATTTGTGTTTGTAATCATAGTATATGAATTATAATTTCAGGAACGGTATGGTTGCCATGCAATGATGCTGGAAACAATAGCAGCAGTTCCAGGAATGGTAGGAGGAATGCTACTTCACTTAAAATCTTTAAGGAAATTCCAACACAGCGGAGGTTGGATCAAAGCCTTACTCGAAGAAGCAGAGAATGAAAGAATGCATCTGATGACAATGGCTGAGCTTGTGAAGCCAAAATGGCATGAAAGGCTTTTGGTTATTACAGCACAGGGAGTTTTCTTCAATGCTTTCTTTGTGTTTTACTTGATTTCCCCAAAAATGGCACACAGATTTGTTGGGTATTTGGAGGAAGAGGCTGTGTTTTCCTACACAGAGCATTTGAAGGCAATTGAGAGTGGTAAGGTTGAAAATGTGCCTGCTCCTGCCATTGCTATTGATTATTGGAGGCTTCCTAAGGATGCAACTCTCAAGGATGTTGTCACTGTGATTCGTGCTGATGAGGCTCACCATCGTGATGTCAATCATTTTGCTTCTGTAAGTGTTAATTTTGTGTTTTGATACAGAAAACTTGATTATTTATTTTTTTTAAAAAATTAGGAGTAAGATAAGTTGTTCTATTGAACTTTTTATATAATAATACTTATAGATTATCTGATTATTTAAGATGATTGGTAATGGAATTCAAATATAAGAGGTGAGCAATTAAAAATAATGAATTTTACTAGTTATACTAATTTAAATGATTATAAATAAAATTAGTTTGACTCACATTGTAACATACATCTAATTTAAAGAAAAAAAAAGTATAAATAATATTACTCCTTAATAAGTTTAGGAAATTATGAACCAATATTTTTGCTTTTTCAGAGTTTATTTGGGTTGGTTTGGTTTTGGCTGAATATTGTAATTTTTTTTTTCAGGATATTCAGTGTCAAGGAAAGGAATTGAGAGATGCACCAGCTCCAATTGGATATCATTAAGTCACCTTTTTTTTTTTTTTTAATTTTCTTGTTATTATTTCCTTCATATATATATATATATATATATATTTGGTGTGCTTGGAGATTCAATAAAAGTGTCTCTTAGTGTGGATTGATCAAGGATACCTAGTGATCTAAGATTAAATAAATCAGCAGAGAAAATTATTTGGTCATTTTAATCCAGCACTTGCTCCTTGATCAGCTACTGCAAGTTTAGATTTGGCCAGGATAAGTTTGGCATCCTGAATAGGAATTAAAGTTCCTAATTCGAAAGATCTATGTCATTGTAACGTAGTACATCCTTGTCATCAATACTCTTTCTAATGTATTAACATTTAATATTATTTTAAAATCATAAATTTAAATTTGAAATATTACACATGTGTTAAATACTTGTCACTCTTTTGTTAAAAAAAAAAAAAAACAAATATTGCCTCTGTATAAGATATTGGAGAATGTATTGTGAATTAAAAATGAGCACTTGCGTGAGCTCCAGGACAGGCATAACTATAATTTTATAGGTCATAGTTGAGTGCCACATAAACCCCATTTGCTCATTTTATTTTTTTTTTCATAGCAAATTCTTAAATCAATGGCAATATTAATCCTATAAATAATTTATTAATTTTCTCACCAAATCCCCTTCTAACATTAGCAGCCAGAAAAATCTTATATAATTACATTCAGTCACATGTATTAAGTCAATTTAAAAAAGAATATCTTATTAAATAAAAAATAACGCATTAATGACTTAATGTTTAATATTTTTTTTCTATAATGTTCAAACTTCAAAGTTATCCATATAAATTAATCCACTACCATTTATTAAATGCCAATTGCATCTCTTTTGATTATTTTTATAAAATAAAAAATTATGCTTCTTTCCTCTAAAATTTATTATAATTTTATTTTTAAAAATATATAATAATATTTATTTTCTTTTTCTTCTACTTTAAATATATATTTGTTATTATTGTTCTAAAAAATTAAAAAAATGTATATTTTTAAAAATTGAAAAGGAAAAAATCCATGCCGGAAGGAAAGAGAGTGTAATTTATTATTTATAAAATAGCAAAATGGGCTTTGTATCTTATTACTTAAACAGAAGTGATGTCGTCGCTCCTCTGTCTTTCTGACACGTATCCTACACGTGTCATTGTCGCATTTCTCGACAGAAATCACATTGACTACAACATCTCCCGTTGACCTGGAGTTGGAGCCATAACTATTATTAGTCAGTGCAAAAGATTTGCACTTAATCCAATTTTAACATCCGTGTTTATTTTTTCCCAGTAAAAAATAATTAAGGCCTTCAAAAGTAGCATTCTCTGGTAAGTTAATTTAAAATATTCAATTTTAGTATATTAAATATTGATTAAAATAACTTTTTTATTTCGTTATAAATATTTGATTCATAGAAAATTGTAGGTCTAATTTCTCATTTTCTATCATGCTCACTATAATCTATTCTTTTACATTTTTCGATCAAACATACAAGTCCCAGAGGAAGAGGAAAATATTTTCGATCAAAATTACTAAACATTAATCCTAACTAACTAACCTTAAACATAGATAGAAATAACTAAACTAGAACAAAATAAATCTTAAGCCTAAACAGAAACCAAAATTAAATTCCAATACTAAACACTCAAAAATGAAATGTTAGAATAAAAATTCTACATATATGGGGCCACACATGTAAATATTAAAATGTATGGCCATTATTTAATAAGCCTAAAT
>JANHAO010014099.1:0-15526 GCA_026873985.1 Saraca asoca | reverse complement strand
AAACTAATAAACTAAAGGAAAAGATAGACAAAAACTACAAGTTAATGACTAATTAAGGGTTAAAATCAGGTATTTTTATAGGTACTTTTTCTACTTATCAAGAGTCCTGCTAAGATCACTATTAAGATGCTCTCATTTGAGGGGTTTTCTGCATTACTAACATAATGTTTGAACTAGGTAATGTAACCTTTCAGTAATTCATTCTTTCACTGAAAGACTGTTGCAAGGTGGCAAGGCGGTGTAAGCTGCCTCCTCATTGCCTTGTACTGATTAATGAATCTCTTTTGTCATTCTTCCCAACCATCAATGCTACAAGCTTTGAGATTCCTAAACTATGTTTGAGGTAAGTCCCCTAGAGTGTCTGGAAGAGCATGACACTTGACCAAAGGATTGGTTGTCTGAAGATCCATCTGTACATTGAATACATCTAACTGGTTGTATGGATCACTATCCCCATTGTATAGTGGGATAGTAAGAACTTTGAAACCTGTGTGGGAGAGGCTTTTTCTCAATCTCCCTGGTAGATGGCATCCTTCCATCATGACAATCTCGATGGTCCTGAGTCTGAGGGCATTGTTCCAATTACTTTACCCTTTGAAGTAACTCCTCTACCATGTGATATTGAGTCTTAGACTGATGGCTGGGAGATGGTTGGCTCCTCTTTCTGTGGTGAACTGAAGTCCTGTGCTTTTTCTACATGTGGCTTGACAAGTTTTGGTCTGAGGCATGTCTTTTATTAGTCCTGTCTGAGCCTTTAGCTTAACACGAACCCCCATGTTATTGATAGTCTTCTTTATCTTCCTCACAAACTCGTTGGACCTCTAACCTTGGCTGTGAGTTGGTAGAGCAAGCTGAATGAGTATACCGACATTCTTCTCTGGTTAGCCCTTTTCTTTGAACTCGTGCCTAAGTTAATGCCCTAATTGCCTCAGTTAACTTTCTTACTGTTTTCTCCAGCACCTTATGACATTGATGCCATGCTTGTATTCCATCAATGATATCAAGTTGGTGTGAGGCTGTTGGTGGCATGTCGGAGACAACACCTGCGGTGAGGACGATTGAGTGCCTGCATGGAGAACTGGATCCTCTTGATGTTCCATATGACCATCTGGTTGGCCAACTACAACATTTAAACTTTTGGTGGTTCTTCCTCTAGCCATCAGAAAATAAAGGTGAATGCAATTTAGGGCCTTCCTTCTAGTGCCAAAATGTTAACAGTAAAATCCAATCAACCCAAGTTTTGAACCCTAAGCTGCAAAATGAATGTAAAAAGGGAGAAAAAGAGAGAGAGAGAGAGAGAGAGAGAGAGAAGAAGAAGAATAGGAAGACACCAGAAGTTTTTAATGTAGTTCGGCTAAAGTCAGTTTAACTCCGACATTTATGGCTTTTATTACTCTTTGCTAAGTGTTTTTTGTATTTGATGATTGTATGTCCCATGTACAATGATTTCATCCCCTTTTATAATGATTGGGGGGTTACAGTTTGAATGTAAATCTATAATAGATAAGTATCATGACTTGATTAGAATTATATAGTAGATCAGGATAGACAATTATAATAGACTCTTATCAGAATAAAAGACTGGACATGCTTTCCCAATGGTTAAGGATGCTTTCCACGGGCTACGAGCTAGGCCTTGCTTTCACGACTTGAGGTTTATGCTTTGACCTGTGTTGACTAGCAACCTTGGCTCGTATTTAGTGACTTGGTGTCTTAGTCTAGTGGTTTTAATCTAAATGAGCTGGTCTTTTGTTAGTTGAGTTTGTCTATTAGGCTTTTACCAAACTGTTTATGTGGTTACAAATAATACCCACAACAATAAAAGAAAATGCTTTCTTTTGTTTGGTGTACAAAAGAAAACTAATTTTTTATTAAAATTAAAATATCTTATAGGGTGCTTGGTTAGGGAATTTCAGAGGGCAAGTAACCAAATCAAAAAACTAATTCCTTTACTGAATATTTGATTCATGTGTAATAAAATCTATTATCGTTATTTAACCTTAACGAATTCCCCCTAGTTTGAAATTTCTCCCTTACCTAAGGTATCTTATTCATTACCCTTTGGACACAAAAATATAATGCCCTCTCTCTTTTTGTCTCCTACCTTACAAAGTTCTCTCCACTGCCTACCAACATTAACCATCGCCTACCACATTTCACCACTAGCATCTTTTACCATTGACTATCGCTCACCACCACCATTAACCATTATCCATCATTTACCACTATTTGCTATTGTTGATTACCATCTACTACCACTTACCACTCTAGACTACCAGCCACTTGATCATTGCTCGTCCACCACCACCTATAACTATTGACCGCTATCCATTGCTATTAACCATCACCTAACCAAACAATAAGAAAAGGAATTATAAACAATTTAATTTTATTCCCTCATCCAACCAAACAAATTAAAAAACAACTGTTACCACTATCCTTATTTCTCCTTATTTGATTTCATTCCCTTTTCATATTCATAGATTGAACCAAACACTCCTAAAGTTGATCAATAATCATTTTATTATTAAAATGTTTTCATGGTAGGAATTAACAAATCTTTACTCGTAAAATTCAAAATTAGTGTGCAGTTTCCATTAAAAATAAAATTTAAAAAAATTTCAGATCCTTCTTTTTTATCTTTATTATTTCTACATAATTTATCCATATTTATTTGATTTTAGCCAAAATTATTAACTATTTTATCAACTCTTTTTATTGTCCAAATACATTTTCAATAATTTTTAATAGAATCATTAAATATTGACATTTGGGTTGAAAAAAGAGAGAGAAAGGAAGAGAGATCGAAGAGAGAGAGAGAGAGAGAGCAAGAGAGAAAGGGGAGGTAGGAAGAGGGGGAATAGAGAGTGAGAGAGAGAGAGAGAGAGGAGAAAAGAAAGAGACGAAAAAGGGAGAAGGAATAGGGAAAGAGGGATAAAGAGAGAGCAAAAAAGGGTGACAGATAGAGAGAGAATGTTTAAAGATTTAGAAAAATAAGAGAGAGAGAGAGAGAGAGAGAGAGAGAGAAAGAAGGGTATAGATAATAAAGGAAAGTAGGGAGAGTATAGAGTGAAACTATATATAATATATGATAATTTTGGAAAGTAGTTTCTTTAATTAAAAAAGAAAGTTACTTTTAAATATTGTTATTAGTTTTTTGTTGATCAGAATTTACTTTATATTGACCAACTTTTCTTTTAACTCTAAACATAAAAAAGTTAGAAAAACAGGTTTTAGAAAAGTGTTTTCAGTGTTTTCTTATGAAACAAAAATGCTCCCTTAGTCTTTAATAGGTTTGATTCCATCCAATCAAGTTCTTTTATTTATTTGTCTCACACTGTTTTAACTAAAGTGATGATATCAAAGTTCAAAGTATGATATGAAACCTTCTAATGTTTATGGAGATGCTAAATATGATTTGTAGAGGAGTATTATTAATATAAATTAAAATAATTTTGTATTAATTGATAAAAAAAATAGAATTAACGTGGTTATCTATGTCCATTACTTTTAAATTAAAGTCATGTATTAGATTTAGGGTATGAAAGGTGGTGTCACACAAACATAGGAGGGTGCAATATCAAATTTTGGACTTAAATGTATTTAAAATATGTGTTATTAATTTTGTTAATAAGATTGGATGTAAATAAATAAAAGAATTTGATTGAAGCAAATTGAATCTATTAAAAATCAAATTGAGAATAAAAATTAAATAAGTATCAAATAAAAAAAAACAATATAGAAGATAAAATGATACATACATTTTTTAATTTGCGTCTTCGGTCTGAAGTTCGATACCCACCACACAATTGCAAAAATGCATTCGCTGGGCCCAATAGACCTGGGCTTCGATGGCCTTGAAAAATTATGGAAGCCTAAGTAACTCGCAGTTTTGTTTTTTATCGTTGGGCTGAAGAAAACAAAAAGCTATCGCAAACATGTTGAGCATATTTTTTTAAGCTATTAAAAACTTGATTTCATTGGAATTTAAAGCAAATTCAAACAAACATTTAAACTTGAATTATTTTAAATTTTGGATAAGTCCAGTAGTATCCAACTCAAAACTAATGAAATCAGTTTTATCAAAAATAAAAAAATTGAAACATTATATTACAATATTTGTTATTAAAAACACTTATCAATATGCACTAAAAGAAACTATACTTGTTACTTGAGTGTGTTTTTCAGGAGCTGACACTAAAACGCAAATATATCACAAATATATCCTTCTACGAGGTTTCATGGAGTTCATGACGTTAACTACCGTATGTGGGAAATTATAAAATGACAACCTAAGAACATTATATCAGTTATAAATATTGCATTAATGTATTGATACATTTGGAGAGGTTTTCTGTACCTATGAAGTGTTAAGTTTAACCCAAATTCTAATTGTTAAGTATTAGTGTTAGTTTTCTATTCTGAGTTAACATTATATTCAAGTTAGGTTTTTGTGTTGGAATTGCAATGGAATTGGGTTGCTTGCTAAGCAAATATTTTGGAATATAAATATTTGTGTTGTACAAGAGCTTGAGGTATAAGGGAGATAACATTGTGAGTGCTTATGTATCACAAGTTGACCTTGTGAACTAGTTCAGTAGGCAAACATATTCAATTTTAGACAAAACTTGACGAGAAAATTAAGCACGAAAAAGAGGCTTTGTAGTGCGATTTGGGAGCAAATGCACTTATGTATTATTTTTCTTAATTTTTCTTGTTTTTGGGATATTTGTGTCATTTTAGCATAGATCATTTATCCAGTACAAATAGAAAAGCACATGGTTGTGATCTTTACATTTTTATCTTCACTTTTGTATGAGATATGCATTAGAATCCTTCCGAAATAGGAGAAAAACCTTTATGTTAATTAAAAAAAATATATTAACTTATGCAAGGCTTTGGCTTAAAATACTCTTTATGAGAGTACGTCTAGTGTCCTGAGTAGGCATTGTAGCAAGAACTAGGGATTAGAGTGTAGCAATTTAAAGACTACCTTTACATACTCAAAACTATGTAATGAGATATATATCAATAACATGGAGTTGTCTATCTCTTTATTTTAAAAAACCCTTCTTGATATAAATTAGAGACTTCTTATGTGGTACGTTCTTTAAGACTCGGTATGCATTAATACTTTAACTACACGCTTATGTTTGCTTGTGGATATGTTGCATAGAAGATTTTAGTTGTATAGACTACAAAATCCACAATGCCCCATTTGTCTATCCAAATGTGGTTCGAATTTATTGTAAGTCTAATATGTTGGCCATGAGTTGGCGATTTGCACTATACAATTTTGGCTAGAGAGCTACCGACCCATGATATTGGTATCAGAGCCTAATTGTGCTAGAGGACATATTGGGTGGACTACATTAGTAGATTTGGCTTGTCAAAAGCATATAAGGCTTGTAAGTGAGGTTGACACTCATTGAAATAGTGAAAAGATATTGCTAAGAACTTGACCAAGAGAGTTGCAAGAGGTTGGAGCAACTCAAGGGTTAGCGTGTGAGATATTACATTCGTGGGAATGTTAATGATGCAATGAGTGCAAGAGTGTGCAAAGTTAGTGGACTTATTGTACAGCACAGGACATTGATTATGTGTTCATTCATAGTAACATTTGAAGGAATGCAAAACCACCCGAGAAAGTGAGTGAATTGATGGCCTATCTAGCAGGAGAAAGATCTATGAGAAGCCCTAGTTTTGTAGAGAAAGCTTAACCTCATCGATGAGAGACATATCAGCTTTGCAAAGCCATGGTCATGCAAAAAAGCATGGCCATAACAAGTGGTTGACATATCCTGCAGGATGACACATCTCTTCTGATATGCTGAGTGGACAAATCTTATTAGAGAAGTTCAAAATAGTGTCAGAGGGCATGAATCTTACTCGAAGGAGTAAGCCCAAAAGTGACAGAAACAATTGAAGAAGGATCAATTATGCTTTACCATGTCTGTGTAATGAGCGAGCTACAGTACCCAACCACATGGTTCAAGACAAGATGCTAGAGCTAGCATATCATAGTCACATGACAAGATGCAATGATGCTTAATGTAGTGAGCTAGAGCTATATAATCACATAGTAGAGTAGCGATAATGACTTTGAGGCATAACAAACTAGCATTACATAGTCACAAGACAAACTTTGTGGTAATGATCATGGGATTCACAATTACTTGTGCATAGGTAAAGTGAAGCTCGAGCTAGAGTAGAGAATGTTTTGTGCTTAACCTCCATCAAAGCTGTTGATGTGGGGGAGCCATCATGAGAATGGGCTCAAAAGAAGATCCATCAAAAGGATGCCCTTAGAGGAAGAGTTAACAAGAGGATGCACTGAAACTAGGCTATGGCCTATATATAGAATAATGTCACTCGAGAAGTGTCAGTAGAGAGGGCACTGGTCATCGAAGAAGTTGCTATGAGGGCCAAGATACTAACGAGTGGCTATAAGGATCATAAGAGACGAGCCAATATCAATTTTGAAGAGATAACACTTGAGTGTGCAAACCTATGAGGGTTCGTAAGGGCCAAGATGCTAGATAACATCAACTCTAAAAAAACTATGATGGTCAAGATATCATAAGGGTGTTAATTCAGAAAGAGTCAATAGGATTCGATCAAGTGTGAAAGTGGTGCAGTGAAGTATAATGGATTGATTCAACCTAATGTGAGCATACTTGTAAGCAAAGAATAGGACTTGCAAGCAAGTTGTGTCTTGTCAGCCAAGACATGAACAAGATATGAGATTACATTTCTCACAATAGTGGAATGGGACATTGGATGTAGGGCTTTCTATCAGTAGACGTTCAAAATACCAAGTAAGTATAAAAGTAATGGAGGTAGCACACATTTAAGCTATAGAGGTTGCAAAACAAGAATTGTATGGGGATGGTGTGAAAGCAAGCCACAAAGGTAGTGAGGCAAGCATAAGTTGCTGAGGCAATTACCCAAATGTTGCAAAGGTAGTGGGACAAGTGAAGCTGTAGAGGTGACAAAATCGAAGAACTATGGAGATAATGGCATGTGAGTTTGTGTTGGGACAACGAAGTAGAGTTTATAGAGGTAGATCACAAAGTCTACGAAGGTAGCAAAGTCTAAGACATCAAAGTTGCAGAGGCAACTACCCAAATATTGCACGGGAAGCAGATGTTTGGTGATGTAAGCTCAAGGAGACAAAGCTAAGGGGAAGTTAAAAGAGGAGCTATGGAGTAGCAAACTAGCTATGTCAGGTTAAGGGTACGATTCATCAAAGCTTCTCAAATGATGTTAGCTCAAAGAGACAAGTAAGAAGCAATCAAAGGAGTAGCAAACTGAAGACCCACATGAAAATTCAAGAAACTAGCGCTCGATAGGAGAAACCTTCATGGAAGTTGTGTTAAGTTAAGGCGTCAATGAAGACATTGACATTTGAAGTGGGAGAGAATGTTATAAGCTGGCCTTATGAACCAGTTTGGTAGGCAAACATACTCGATTTTGAATGAAACTTAGTGAGAAAAATCAAATATGAAGAGAAGGCCTTGTGGTGTGAATTCGGGAGCAAATGCACTTGTGTATTATTTTACCTAATTTTTCTTATTTTAGGGATATTTGTATTATTTTAGTATAGATCGTTTGTCCAGTGCAAAAGGAAAAGTACATTATTGCGATCCTTGCATTTTTATCTTCGTGTCCATATGAGATGACATATTAAAACCCATTTGAGTTAGGAGAAAAGTCCTTATGTCAACTCAGAAAAGTATGTTTACTTATTTTATTAGGACTCTGACTTAGAATGCTCTTTAGGAGAGTGTTTGGTGACTCAGATGCGCATCATAGCATGAGTTAGGGACCAGAGTTTAGTGATTTGGAAACTCTTCCTACACACTTAAAACTATGTAATGAGGCATATATTAATAAAATGGAGTTGTCATTATCCTTATTTTTAAAAGTCTCTTTTTGATGTACATTAGAGGCTTCTTGTGTGGCACATTTTTGGAGACTCGATATATATATATTAATGTTTTGACTACACGCTCATATTTGCTTACAAACATGTTACATATAAAATTTTGATTGTATAAGTGGCAAAATCCACAATACTTGTTTATTAATCCAAGTGTGACTCACATGTTTTTATAAGGCTGGTATGTTGATCAAGAGTTAATGACACGTGCTGTATGGTTTCGGCTAGAGAGCTATCGGCTTGTGACACTATGACAGTTATATGAGAACCTCTATAGATGTGTGAGAGAGATGTAGGGGCGGTGGTTAAAAAGTTATAGAATTGCGCTTAAGAACTTTCACACAATCTTTATGATATAGTAAATTTCTTTTTATCCTTTATTTTTTTTAGAATTTTGAAAAAATTTTAAGTTAAATTATTTGTTTGTTACTGTACTATTCTTGATTATTTTAATAATCTAATATTAATTTCTTATACCAGGTTGACCAGGTTGTTCAAAGTAATTGATTCAGACTAGTTGCAGAAATTGAGAGACCACGAACATGACGAAGGCGAACAAACGTCCTTGACACCACAGTGGTACAGCGTATTGAATATGCTAGAAGACGACTCACCCTTGACCCAGTATTACCTTCTAGAACTGGGACTCTCTTGTACATTTTAAATCAATCACAAAGACAGGAATTTACTAGAATCGCATTTTTGTTATCTGCTCCGAGATTGAAATTGCGTAATATATATGATGTAGCCAGGCCATAATTCTGCAACCATGTTCCATGTATTTTGAGCTCTAATGCAACTAAACATATCATTAGGGTCCTTTTCTTTCCGGCAAATACTTATATATTTCAACCATAATATATATTCTTATTTTTATTTAATAAAAAAAACTATCAAAATTTTTATTTATATGTCAATTTTGTGATACATACATATAAATAATTTTTTATTTGTATATTTTAGATATATCAGTATTCTTACTTTTATTCAATGGAAAGAGGAGATTAATTACAATTTTCAAAATAAATAAAGTCTATGAAACAAGCAAGAATTTCTGCAACTTAAGAGTCAGCAATTCATGATTACCAATTCTATCTTCAAAAGAACAAGAATTCCAAAAGTGCTATTCATTTTTACAATGTTCAAAATAAATAAAGTGAATGAAAGTATGAAACAAGCAAGAATTTCGGCAACTTAAGAGTCAGGAATTCATGATTACCAATGCTATCATCAAAAGAACAAGAATTCCAAAAGTGCTATTCATTTTTACAATGTTCAAAATAAGTCAATGAAAGTATGAAGCAAGCAAGAATTTCTGCAACTTAAGAGTCAGGAATTCATGATTACCAATACTATATTCAAAAGAACCAGAATTCCAAAAGTTCTATTCATTTTCCATTTACCTAATGCCTATCCTATATTGGATATGCGATAACTTTTTTCTGCAATTACACAGTTGCATGCTTTCCATTTTCAAACATGCATAGAAGTCAAGTTGGATTTAATCCATTCATATAGGGAACTATACATATATTTGTTAACATCTTTCCGTTGCACGTGATCTTCCATTTATATAAGTATATCTTTGTCGTAGTATTAAATTAATTGCGATTCTGATGACAAATTATGACTGAGTTTATTGTTGATGCAATACTGATGACAAATATTGAGATTGCATATTACAATCTTAAAACATCGTCTCTATGTATATATAGGTTTAGTTCTATGTCCCCCAACACTTCTTATAATCTTTTGCGCTTTTCATTGTAATTAATCACACCAAAGAACTGTAAAATAAATCTGTGATGCACAAGTGCATTACTTCAATGCCATAATTAAATTACTATGTCAATAAGTATTTATATTTGTGTTATCTATTAAAGCATTTAAATTTTAAATTAATTGTCTCCTTGGTTTTTCACATCTCATGCTCTTTTAAACTTAAATAATTGACTTCTTAATTGGTATTCTAAAATCCTCATCTAAAATTACTTCTTTCCGTATACTTAATTTGCATATGAAATTGTATTTAAATTAATTGTGTAATTTTGAAATTAACACTCCCAATTATTCTTCACTTTTATTTTAAATTGATTTTTAAATTACCCTTATTTGAATATTTTTTTAATAAGTCAAATTTATTCACATTCTTAATTGTTTAAAATCAAAGTGATTTGTTTTTAGTATTCTACCTAAATTATTTCCTATATTGAATAAAAATATTAATAATTAATTGAAATTTACATTTTCAATTGATGACATTCGTTTAATTTGTCTTATCAGGCTAAAAGATTCTTAATTTACATAAAAAATTTTATTAATTGTGTAATTTTTCCTAAGATTTTGCACAAAAATGATATTACTAAAATTGACATTCGTATATATCTATTCACACTTTTATGTCAAATTAATTTGTTAAATTATCTTAGTTGAATAATTTTTTTCAATAAATGAAACTTATCATTGATTTATTACTACAAGAAATCACAAGATTTTCTATGGAAAAAATCGTGAAAATTAGAGGATATACTGTGGGAAAAAGAATTTGCGAATGATTTCTTGCCCACGAAAAAAATGCTACATGGAAAATTTTTCTCACGGCATTTCTCACAGTTTTCATTTGTTTTTTTCTTTTCCTTTTTAAAAAATTGATTTCCCACAAAAAAAAGTCATGAGAAATTTATTTTACAAAATAAATTCTCATGGTAATTTTTTCGTTGAAAATTTTGTTTTAAAAAATAACAAAATATTCCCTACAACATTAATACTGAGAATATGAAGAATTTTTTTTAAAAAAAAAAAATTCACATGGAAGAAATTAGTCAAATTAAAAATTAAATAAAATATTAAAATTAAAAATAAATTGAAATATTAAAATTAAATAAAATTTAATTATAAAAATTAAAATTAAATAGTAGTAAATCTTATTCCTCATTAATTGTTTCTATACTATTTATTTTTCTTTTTGTCAATCTAAACATAACACTAGTAATAAATCTATTTTTTTTATCTAACATAACTAAAAAATTTATTTGAATATAATTTTATTCCTATTTATATTTTTTCCAACCTAAATATAAAATCAGCATTAAATCTATTTTTTAATCTAACATTATAAAAATTTACTTAAATATAATCATATTCCTATTTATATTTTTCTATCAATCTAAGCATAAAATTAGTAATAAATCTATTTTTTATCTAATACAACTAAAATTTTACCTAAGCATAATCATATTCCTCTTTATATTTTTTTTTACCAACCTAAACATAAAACAAGTATTAAATCTATTTTTTATTTAACATAACTAAAAATTTACTTGAACATAATCCTATTCCTATTTATTTTTTTTTACCAATTTAAATTAATAGTAAATATATTTTTTATCTAACATAAATTTACATAAACATAATCCTATTTCTTTTTATATTTTCTTGTCAACCTAAACATAAAATTAATATTAAATCTATTTTTATCTAACATTACTAAAATTTACATCAATGTAATCCTATTCCTATTTATATGTTTTTGGCCAACCTAAACATAAAAATAGTATTAAATCTTTTTTTTTTTAAACAAATGCATAGTGTTTCAAATCTTTTTTTTTTTCAAATCTTATTATTTTTTATTCCTAACATCAAATCAAAACCAATTCCAAATTTTATTATTTTTTCCCTAACATTAAATCAATACTAAATTTAGGTCTTATTATTTTTCCCTAACATTAAATTAAAACTAATTTCAAATCTTATTATTTTTTACCCTAATAGTAATTCAAAACTAATATTTTTTAATATAGTTTATTAATTTAACTTAGAAGCTTTTTTCTTGTACTCCAAGTGTACTTAAATAGAGCAAACTTGTATTTTGATGACAATAAATGATTTCGGTTAAGCTGAATTAATTTATTTTCAATGGATCTTTATAAGAGGCCTTGGACTTCTGGTTGAAGACTTAGATTAAGCCTTATTTAGAATAATTCTATAAAGGTATTGGATGATTGGAATTTTAACTCATTTCTCTAAATTATCTTTGGAAGGTTTGCCTCAAGATTTTGCTAAAAAACTTTTGATATATTTTTGCCAAAAACATTTCAACTTGTTCTTAAATGTTTTATCATATTCATTTAATTTGGAATCATGTTTTTGGATTAGTTTATGAAGTTTAAAATGGAGTAAATTGGTTTTGAAATGATTTTACAAAATTATTCTTCATTCTCCAGACTTGTGATACGACTTAAGCTTTTTAAACTATTTTCACGATTATGCTCATAAGAATAGGCAAGTATTCTTGCCATTATGATTGGAATCATATTTTAACACTTGCTTTTTGTGAGTTTGGTTGCAAGCAACTCAGGACAAGCCAAAAGTTTGCAACAACCTACGATTTGAATCAGACTTTAGTCCAGTTTCCTATGATTTGAATCGTTTCTTCAAAACTCTATTTTCATGATTCTAATCACGATTCTGATTGTATGAAATTTTGCATTTGCCATAATTCTACAATTTTTAACAAGTAGAATCAAATTTTGCATTGCATTTCAATGATTCGAATTGATGCATTCAAAATTGAATCTCATGATTTTAATCATAATTCTACTTGAACTTCAATTTTTGAATTCGTGATCATGATTGCATGGGTAATTTTTTATAATAATAGTCATTTTTACTAAGTGCCATGCTCTTCTGCTATAACTACCTATTTCACACATTTTCTTAATAACAAAACCCTAATTCTCAAGTAGCAAACATTCTCTTTTCATCTGTACTTTAACTCTTTATCTAAATTCTTTGATATGAGATAAATTTGATTGATTCCATATCTATTGAGCTTCAATTTGTAAATCCAAGCTACAGAGTTCTTTAAATTTCTATCATATCCTTTAAACACATTTGGATTTTTTAGAGTGTGCCTTACCTAGGGTTGAAAGAGTGTTTGAGCTCATCAAAGAGAATTTGGATTGTAGTTAAAAAATCATTGTAAAGGCTTTTCCTTATGCCTATTTAAATTTGGAGGGACTGATATTTTAGTAGATTCAAGTTGGTTGAGAGCTTGGGAGTGAATGCACGCCTTGAAGGTTGTTTTTCAAGGGGTAACCACTATAAATCTTATATTTGAATCTCTCTATCCTTACTTTCTTCAGTTTCTAGCAATTTATATTATGTTATCTATTTTTTGCTTTTGTTGATGTGTGAGATTTTCTGATACTTTGTTTTATTGCTAAATTTTATTGAGTATTTTTGTGGCTTATTGTTCTATCAGTTTGCCTATAAGTTGAAAGAAGTGATTTCTATCTACATGTGCTCATTGAGACCGTACTTATGTATAATTAAATGAGTTACTTTACACAAGTGCTTTGAATTGTCATTTTTTGTAAGCAAATATCTTTATTAAACTATCTTGGGTATGTTTGAATTAAAATCATCATATAGTTTTTCAAAATAAGAGATTTTCAAAGAGAACATTAAAAATTGTGAAAGAATTCAATACATCTAATTCACTCCTCTTTAGCTGTGGCTTTCCTTGTCCTACAAACATAAGATATCATATGGAACATAAACTAAAAATTTCTTATCAACTAATAATTTAACTATCACAAATATACACATATTCAATCCAAAAACCCTAATTTCACCAATCTTTATAACACACATAGATTCAACATGAAAAATAATACAATTAACACTAAGTGCATATGAAAAATCTACTTTAATATCTCAAATTTTAGGCTAAAAAAATGAAAATTAATCGGTTCAAATTAGTGGTGAGTGGAAAACTCATAAGAGGTGGGTGGAATAAAACTTTAACAATGATGAAAATGACAACAACGACGCTAGAGCAACAATGACAAAGCGGAAGGAATAAGAAAAAGAATAGGAAAATAGGGGGTTTCGGCACTTAAGTTTGTTGATATAATTAGCTTTCCCATGACAATGATCATCGGAAAAAAATGAAATGCAGCATTTCATGCTTTTCCATAACTTTGGCCAAGAAAATCATATTTTTATGTTTCCCATGAACTTTCCATAGTGTATGGATCGTGAGAAAATTCAAATTTTGCTTTCCCATGGCTCTAAATTATTGGAAAGTTGAAAAAAATATGAAACTCCATGATTATATGACTTCTCACAACATTTTCCCATGTGTTCAAAATCATGAGAAATACCACAAAAAATTTTCTATTTCCTTATAATAATTATCTATTCAGATTTATAATCATCTAAAATTAAAATAAATTAGGTAACTAATTTTTAGGACTCAACATAAATTATTTTCCATATTGAATGAAAATATAAGTAAATGATTAATTGAACTTAATATTGAAAATATTTTTAATTAATTTTATTCACACTTAATTTGTAATTTGTATTCCATTTTTGTTTAATTTTGTTGATTGCTAACTTTTTATATAATTTTTTATGATGAACTTATAACTTGACTAATTTAAACTTTTTCAGCTATAATAGCTTTATATTATAATATTTTGGTCAATATTCCCTTTTTATATATATAAAATTGAATGAATTTTAGCATAAGATCATAATTATTCTTATACATATATAGTTCTAATGATATAGAAATTTGTTATTTGCAATAAATACCTAGCTTTGAATCATTTACTGGAATATTTAAATAACAATGTGATTGAACCACATCTATTATCTATATCTAATCCGAGCTCTTTTGTGCTTCAATTTTACATAGTAAATATATAGTTTTGAATAGTTTACTCAAAAAAATCTAAATATTAATGTATCATAAATCTTTATATCCTAGAATTGAAGTCTAAATTGACAAATATTATGATAAAAAAGTTTGATTTGCAATATTTATTTTAATATTTGCAAGAAACAATTTTTAAAAAACATTTGAAATCTTATATCACTACAAGAATTCATTAGATTAGTGATAGATTTTTCATCCCTCGCTATAATCCATTGCTATATTAAATATTAGCAAGGGAATAGCGACGAATTAGCAAGGAAATGAAGTAAAAGGATGGTGGGTTTCTACCAAAAAAATTTTGCAACGAATTTTGTGAGGGAGATGTCCCTAGCTAATTTTAGCGACGGACGTGTCCCTCGCTATGTTTGTCACAAATTTTTTGCGAGAACAATTTTTTTTCATGGAATTTTTTGGCACCCAATTTTTTTTTCTGTGTAGCCTTTGCGAGGGATGGGCCTTTGGTGCTTTTAGCGAGGACATTTGTCGTCACTGTGCCCTAGCTAAGTTAACAAGTTAAAGAAAAAAAAAAGGACTTCTGAATCCCTTTGTCTTCACATTTGGTACCCATTGTGCTCATGATAGGGCTTGCGAGAGGTCAGTGCTGATGAGCGCGAGCAACGACGGTAGGCGACGAGCATGGCCGGTGATGGTAGGCGACAAGCACGACCGATGATGGTATCTTTCTTAGCTATCTTTTGCAATCTCGGTCTAATTCATCCTTGTTTTGATTATTCTCATATATTATGTAAGCTAAAGCTGAATTATTTTTCCCGTACATGAAGATGCATGTTCTAATTGTTAGCTGGATTCCTAAATTTCTGATTATTAGGATTGCATCTACATGTTTTCCATCGTGA
>JANHAO010014098.1:0-15528 GCA_026873985.1 Saraca asoca | reverse complement strand
TCATCCTCTCTCTCTTTCTCTCTCATCCCCTCTCTCACTCTCTCTCATCCTCTATCTCACTTTCTCTCTCATCATTTCTCTTATAATTTCTCTCTCATCCTCTCTATTTTTTAACTTAAAATAGATAGGGGTATTTTGAACAAAAATGTCAAGATTCCCAGGAAAGTTATATTAGAACTAAACGTAGGAATGTCTAACATTCCCAGGAATATTTAAGGTAAACCAAACGCATTTTTAACATTCGCAGGAAACATGATTCCCAGGAATGAAAAAAAATCAATGTACCAAACACTCCCTTAAGTCAAATAATATTTAATTGTCACATTATCCTAAAATAAAAAACAACCTTTTATTTAAACTAATTAAAAATTAACATAAAATATTGACAAATTGGTGTTTTCTTCCTCTCTTGTTATAAATACCAAAATTTGTAAAAAAAAAAAAGTCATTTTATCCAAAAAAAAATCAAAGATTTAGGTAAACTTACAATCCTCCAATCTATTTTTTTTTTGTTTTTCAATTTATTGTGTTTTATTTATTATATCTAAACCATAATTTTTTTGGTTTAGTACATAAGTTTTTTATATTTGTTCATGATTTTTTTACTTATTTATTAAATGTGCAATTCATTTTATTTATTTGTTTAGCGTAATCATAATTTTTGAGTTATAGATAGGAGCCTTATTTTCTTGATTAATTTTTCAAATATGAATTTTTGAATGCCTATTTTTAAGATGTAAATGTAATTTTTTTATGATTTTTTTTGGTATAAGTTATTTTTTGTTTGATTTTTCTTATTTGATAAAAATAGATGATGACAAAATTATTATTGTTGTGAAAAAATTTACTAGCAAACACTTTTTTTATGGAAAAAAAGCTAAAAAGGATGGTAAATGGCGCTTTTGATATTAATTGGTCAAATAATACAATTTACAATCGAAAATGACTATTTTAACAGAAAATTAATGGAAATGTTCAATCTAAGTTTATGTGTAGCATGTTTCACAGCTAGGGAGGAAGTTAGTGTAGATTTTTAAACAAAGGGAAGGTAAGTGTAATTTTCGTATATCTTAGTGAGGTTAGTGTACTTTTCTCTAAAAAATTGCTACATTTAAACCTAAATTTGAATTTTTCATTAATGAAATGATGAAAAAATATGATTATCGATTTAAATCAAATAATACAAGATATTTTAAGTATTTTGTAATCAAATATATGCTTTGATTAATATCAAATAGTTGAAAAAATATTATACTTATATAAATATTTGATTTTTTATCAATCATATTTTAACTATTCAAGTTTAATCAAAGCATATTTTTACTCATAAAATACATAGAATATCTCATTTTATTAGATTTGAACAATATAATCATTTTTTTCTCATTGTTTCTTGATGAAAAATTCACATTTGGATTTAAGTGTAGCATTTTTCATGTTTCAAGGGAGGTCTAAATAGGTTTTGAAACCAGAGAAAAAAATTCATGTAATTTCATTAAATCTTATGGGAGGTTAAAGTGTTAGGACAATAAACATCAAAAGAACGCAAATTGGTGTCAAAATCATAAGTATGGGCTTTAAAAACTTTTCTTTTTGGAAAAAATAATCACAACCAATTGTTAAGAAAAATCAAGTAAATAGCATAAAAGTATAAGCAATTAAAGTGTATAAAAGTAAAGAGCATGAAAAGAGAATGATAGCATCAATATGTAGATGTTCGTTGGTTCAAAGGGAAAATCATCCCTTTAGGTCTATTCCTTTTTGTTAAGGTCAAACCCATCCTTAGAAGTTATCACTTGCACTTTTTCTTTTGATATTCCTTTACAACATTCCCTCTTGATCTATTATATGGATTTTCCGGAATAGTGTTTTAGATCGACTAAGGTCCCTTTGGGGGCCCGGTTGGCCTAGTAGAAGCCCAAGCAAGAATCGGATGTCACCAAGCGAGAACCAAGGATCATTAGGGGTGACTCAGAGATATCTCGCATTCCCTCAAGGGGAAAAACACATCTTACTAATAGATCCCCTAACCCCTCAGCGAGAAGCCCGTGGCCCTCAGAGGGAGCGATCAAATGCAGGCAGTAAAGTCAGTCAGAATTATCATCTCGCTCAGTTCTCAGCTCATCCACTTATAACAGCAACCTGTATGGAGCCCTGTCAGCAACCCGATGGACCCATTCCTTATTGACAGCTCAGCCTCCAAACTTACACATCAGCTTCCCGAAAATCTGACAATGATTTGTCCAGCATTAATTATTTGACGCCAAGCATTAAATGTCTAGAGCGGCCGAAGTAATCATTTCATAATTTACAAAATTACACTTGTAACCCTTCCCCTTTCTATAAATAGGAGGAAGAGGTCACCATGTATAGATATAAGAAAATATATGCAGAAACTCTGCTGACATAGAGGGTGAGCACTGTTCATTAAGAAAAGTCTCCATTGTTGTATACACATTCTGTAAAAATCAATCTCCCAAAGAGATATAAAATATCAGCATGGACGTAAGGGCTAAATTGGCTTTAGCCGAACCACGATAAACTCCTAAAGCCTCTATCTCTTCTTCCTTCTTGTTATCTTTCTTTTACCTTTTTTCACCGTATCAAGCTTGCAGTCAGGGGTAATGCTGAACCCAATTATTAACCGGATTTAGGTGTCAACATTTTAGCGCTAGAAGGAGGGCCCCCACTGCGTACTCTTCATTTTTACTCTTTGATAAACTGTTTCGAACACAATGGCGAGAGGAAAGGCTACTAGGAGTGCAGGAATCCCAACTGGCCAACCTGAAGGTCAAACGCAATAACGAGATGCAACCATCCCCATGAGGGGTGCCGACACCAACGCAACTTCCTCTGCTCAACACCAACCCACAACCCATGAGGCTGGCGAGATTCAGGCTTGGCAACAACGCCAAGAAGTGCTTGATCGATGCCAAGAAGCGCTAGAAAACACGATGAAGGAACTAGCTGATATGGTCAGAACGTTGGCTAAAATGCGCACCCAAGGCATATAAAGACAGGATGAAGTGATTGCACCTGGGGGCGAATGTCTTCAGCCAGGACCCTAATATGAAGAACAGGGTAGGGTCAAACACTGCCAAACCAGCTCGTTATACTAAACTAACTTGCAACAAAGGCCTGAGAACCATCGAAATTGAGAGGATGAGAAAGATGACTCCCAATGTATGAGCTCACACGAAAGCTAGAGCTCACACGAAACTAACAACGAGCAAGAGACCAATCGTGACTCTTCCAATAATGGGCATGATAAGAAGCATAAAACTTCATATCGAGATTCTCGAGGCAAGCAAGAGGAGAGGAGTAGAAAAACCTCTAGCCAACGGCTTAAGTCCCGAGACCCTGTGGTCTAAGAACTGCTCCAGAGGATGGAGCAATTGGAAAAGAATTCTGCCTCTTGGGGGAACTAAGAATCACACAAAGAGAGGACTCCACTCTCTCACCAGATCGAGACGGAGGCACTTCCCCATAGGTTTAAAATTTCAAGCATTCCCCTCTATAATAGGGATAGCGACCCTTACAGCCACATGGATGCCTTTAACATCCAAATGGACATGCAAACATCCAACCCACTGGTGAAATGCCTAGTCTTCCCGACAACGCTTAGAGAGGTACCGCGGGCATAGTTTAGCAGTCTCCCAGCCTATAGCATAAGGAGTTGGGAGGAGTGCTAGAATAGGTTCCTCAATCAATATAGAGCACTAAAAAGGTAGCTCGCTCCCTCCTGCCATTTGGCCACGGTCTTTCAATGAAAGAACAAACCTCTGAAGGACTACATCACCAGGTTTTGATAAGAAGTCAGCAATGTTGACAATCCGTCTGATGAGAGCATCCTTACAGCGATATCAGCTGGACTCTGGAAGGACGGGAAACTATATGAGGACATATATAAGTCCCTTGTTAAAAGCCTCAGCCAATTTTATGAACGAGCCACCAAGGAGATCCGATGGGAAGAAACTTTTGGCCCGAAGAAGTCGAATAAGAAAAAGGAAGCGGGCACTTCCAACCAGGGTAGAAAATGGAATGGAAGTGAAAATAGCAATAACAGCCAGAAGGGGGGTTCCGGAGACTGAAATGCAAAGAAAGCCTAGGGTGAACAATCTTAATATCAACGCTGATATGATACTTGCACTGTTCTATCAGATGCACCAGACAAAATTTATGCGATCGAGAGGGATAATGAAGATTTCGATAAGCCTAGGCCGATAAAGACCCTCATCAAAAAGAGGAACCGTAACAAGTTTGTGCCTATCACAGCGAGGTCAGGCACAACATATCGGATTGTTGGGTGTTAAAAGACGCCATTGAAGATCTCATAAAAAGGGGCCGTTTAAGAGACTACGTGGTGAGATCTTAAGGCCAATGACCCCCACGTCCTCATCAACCTACACTGCAGCACTGCCAGACTCCAAAGCAAGAGGAAGTGCCATCCATGAGGACCATTTCCACCATACACGGTGGGCCTCATATAGCTAGCACCTCGAATTGATCGTGCAATTGTTATATGCGAGCGGCGGGCCGTGTCCTCTTGACGAGTCATGTAGAGTATAGAAGACTCGCCAAGAAAGCTAGGATATCCCCTGAAAGCATTTCCTTCATGAAAAAAGATGTGTAAGGGGTCCATTACCCCTACAACGATGCCATAGTTATCTGGGCAAAAATCAACAATGCCGACATAAGGAGGATCATGGTGGACACTAGGAGTTCTATAAATGTGATATACAAAGGGTGCTTCAATCAAATGGGAGTGAACGAGGATCAGCTAGACCCATCACCTGAGCCCCTCTACAGCTTCACTGGAGACAGGGTACTTCTGGTAGGGTGGATTAAGCTCCCACTTACTCTAGGAGATCATAACAGACAAGCAACCGTCATGGCAGACTTCTTAGTTATAGATTGTTCCTCTACTTATAATGTAGTGTTGGGATGACCTGCCATGAATGATTTCGATATAGTAACATCGACTAGGACATTGACAGTCAAGTTCTCGACCCCGGGTGGAATTGGATGCGTACACGGAGAGTAGTAAGTAGCCCGGCACTGCTATGAAGAGGTGGTCAAACTCGAGGTCCAAGGGAAGAAAGTAAATGTTGTGTCCAGGGAAGAGCCCTAAGTGACGAGCAAAAAAGAGGTTAATGACGACTTAAACCCTCGAGAGGTGGACACTGAGAGATCCACTGGGCTAATCGAAGAACTAGAAAATGTGCGGGTTAGTGAGGCGGATGAACGAAGATGCCTCCAGTTGGGAAAAAGTATGCCACCTGACATAAAGGTACAACTGATAAGTCTTCTTAGAGCAAACGCTATTGTCTTCACTTGAAACCACAAAGATATAGAGGGGATCGACCCAAACATAATGTCACATAGACTAAACATTGACCCCCAGGTTAAACCAATTTGCCAAAAGAGGAGACCGATGACCGCTGAACGATACAAGGCATTTAAAGAAGAGGTGGACAAGCTCTTAGCAAATAGTTTCATCCACAAGGCATGATACCCCACTTGGGTGATGAACCCCGTACTCATCATAAAGAAGAACGAGAAGCGGAGAATATGCATTGATTTCACTAATCTCAACAAAGTATGCCCAAAGAACAGTTTCCCTTTACTAAGGATAGATCAACTTATGGATGTCACGGCCAGACATGAGCTGCTTAGCTTCATGGATGCCTACTCGGGGTATAACCAGATTTTGATGGCCGCACAGGACGAGGAACATACCTCATTCATCACTGACCAAGGGCTGTACTGTTATAAATTCATGCCCTTCGGACTCAAAAATGCAAGGGTAACCTATCAGCGAGTGGTGAACATGATGTTCCAAGAACAAATCAGCAAGACTATGGAGGTATATGTGGATGATATGCTAGTGAAGTCTAAACGGCTTGTCGATCATGTCTGCGACCTCAACGACATGTTCTAGACCCTGAGGAGGTACCGGATGAAGCTTAATCTGTACAAATGTGCGTTCGGAGTAGCCTTAAGCAAATTCCTCAATTTTATAGTGAATAATAGAGGGATTGAAGCAAACCTAGAGAAGATTAGGGCACTGCTCGATATGAGTTCTCTCGCAGGGCCAAAAGACGTCCAGAGTTTAAATAGCCAGGTCACTGCTCTCAGCAAGTTCATCTTCGAATCGATGGATAAGTGTTTCCCCTTCTTTGACATCCTCAAGAGGGCAAGGAGGTTTGAATGGACCCCTGAGTGTGAGGTCACATTCCAAGAGCTCAAGACATATCTCGGGCGGGCACCTCTCCTTTCCAAACCAAAGGAGGGTGAAAGACTAACTATATATTTAGGCGTATCTCAACATGTACTGAGCATGGCACTCACGCGAGAAGAAGAAGGGATTTAGCTCCCCATCTACTATGTGAGCAAAAGACTTCTAGACACAGAGACAAGATATTCACCCATGGAAAAGCTCGTTTATTGCTTGGTTACTGCTTCAAGGAAGCTACGACCCTATTTCCAGGCCCACAACATCAGGGTCCTTACTTAGTTCCCCCTAAAACAAGTTCTACAAAAGACAGATGCCTCAGGATGATTACTTAAATAGGTGATTGAACTCGTGTAATTTGATATTGAATACAAGCCTAGAACGGCCATTAAGGGCTAAGCACTAGCTAATTTCATTGCCGAATTCACAAGCCCATTGTAAAATGAGGTTGAAGTCCCTGAGGCCCCATGTAGGAGTTGTTCATTGACGGATCATCTTGTGATCAGAGGGCTGGAGCAGGAATGCTTCTTATTAGTCCATGGGGGCACAAGATCTTTAGTGCCTTGAGGTTTGGCTTTCAGGCTACAAACAATAAAGCTGAATATGAAGCCTTATTGGTAGGCTTACGATTGGTCAAAGAGGTGCACGTTGAGAGAATACAGATTTACAATGATTCATAGCTAATTATCTATCAAATAAGAAGTGAATACTAGGCATGGGGGGAGAAAATGATGAGGTATCTCCAGAAAGTCCATGAATTATTAGGCTCCTTCTGATAGTTCGAAGTCACTTAGATCCCGCGAGCTCAGAGCATGCATGTGGACGCTTTGGCTTGCTTGTCTACCACTGACAACCTAGACCTCGTCGGGGTAGTTCTGGTAGAGCTCCTTCCATCCCCAAGTATCGAACAAAGAGATGTCATCATGGCAATTGCTAAAAAGCCTAACTCCTGGATGAACTCGATTATAGACTACCTACAGAATGAGAAGCTACCAGAAGATAGACTCGAAGCGCGATGCTTGTGAGCCCGAGTTGCCAGATATTGAATCTATGGTGATGCACTTTATAAGAGGGGGCTCGCGACCCTACTTCTAAGATGCATAGATGGTGAAGACTGCAATACTATCTTAGAAGAGATTCATTCGTGACATTACGGAAATCATGCTGGGGGGGCTCTCCTTGGCATAAAAATTCCTTCGATAAGGATTCTACTGGCTGATGATGAAGCAGGATGCTATCGACCTCGTCAAAAGGTGCGATAAGTGCCAGAGATTCTCAAAAGTGCCACGAGTTCCACTGGCCTATCTGAAGTAGATGATAAGTCCATGGCCATTTGCAATTTAGGGGATGGACTTGATCAGACCACTTCCTAAGGCACATGAAAACTATAAATATGCGGTAGTAGTGATAGACTACTTTACCAAGTGGACAGAGGCAAAAGAACTCACTGAGATCTCATCTTCCAAGATCGAGAAATTTGTTTGGAACAACATCATTTGTAGGTTCGGGGTCCCTCAGCAGATCATTACCGATAATGGGACCTAGTTCACCAGGCAGCGAGCAGTTTATCAAGTTTTGCGAAGATTTCAAGATCGTAAAAAGTTTCACAGCCGTAAACCACCCGCAAGCCAACGGGCAAGTAGAAACCATTACCAAGATCATCAAAAGGATCTTGAAAACCAAGTTAGAGGCTAGAAAGGGAGCCTAGGTGGATGAATTGCAGTCAGTACTATGGGCCTATAGGACCATGCCTAACAGCTCCATGAGGGAAGCCCCTTTTTCCTTGGTATATGGGTTTGAGGGAGTGATCCCTGCAGAACTTGAGGTCACAACACATAGAAGAATAGCCTTTAATCTGGAAGACAATGACCAGCTGCTTGCTACAAACCTAGATCTCCTGGAGGAAGTAAGAGAAAGAGCTAGCCTTAGAGCCATAGTCCATTAGCGATGAGTAGTGAGATATTACAACCATAGAGTGCAAGCTTGAAAGTTTAAACCCAGAGACCTCGTTTTACGTCTCATCCTTCTAGGAGCTTGCAAACCCAGTGAAGGGACCTTAGGACTAAACTAGGAAGGTCTGTATGTCATTAAGAAGATCGTAAGCAGTGGAGCCTACCATCTGGCGGACATGAGCGAACCAGAATTCCCCTACGCCTGGAATGCCGAGCATCTCCACCGTTATTACCAATAAGTGCCACGGTATTCCATAATTAATTCATTGTACATATGAATGTAATTCTTTGAGTTTGCTTTTTTTTTAATGAGATTGAAAAATTTTATGACAAGTTACATGCTGAGTGAGGCAATAAAAATGTATATGTTACACTATTGTTTGAATGTGGAGAGAATAGTAAACAATCATGTACCAACACGATAGGGACAGAAAGAGCTCAACCTCTTCATAAAATTATACAAGTCATTTATAGGGTTCATAACAAATACTAAATACATCAAAAAGTCCAATTATACAACCACTGTCCTATGGGGATAAAGGCTCGGGGGCTGGGCCTTCATCAGGCTATGAACCAGAGGCTGGGAGATCTGCAGCATCAGGTGCAGGGGGAACATCAATGGCTTAGGAATCACCCTCTCCTTGAATCGTAACCTCTACAGATGAGACACGGGCTTCGGCACTCAGATTCTTCCTCGTAGCTCGAGCCTTCCAATGAGTGACCCCCTCAATGGCCTGGGGGCCGAAGAAAGAGTAGTTTAGGTCGGGATACTTCTGCCATACCGTGTAAAGAAACAACTTGAGAATAGCTCTCTTTGTCTCTGTGGTTGTCTCTGCCATGCGAGAAAGTATCTCCACCTCAACCTTTGCTGCCTTGTCATTAGACAGCTGCAGCACTCCTCTTAGCATCGCCACCTCCCCAGCAGAAGCTTTAGCCTACTGCTCTACAACTCTCACTCTCTCTTTAGCAATGCTTACTACAACTGCCCCATTCAGATGTTACAGCTGCACCTTCACATCGTAGAGTTCCATCCTTACCTTGGTGAGGTCATTGGTTGTGAGACCTAAGTTTATTTCCATGTCCTCGCGATGCCTCGTCTTGTGAGATAGCGCCACCTCTAATTCCCTCACTTTTCCCCCAAGCTCTTGAACCTCAGCTTGGCCAGCCTTCATCTTGTCCATAAGAGTCGATCTCTCCCTATCCTGGCCCTAGCATTCAGAAGCAATCTTCAATAGCATCAACACGCTATGCCAAAGTAGACAACAATGTCAGATTCAACAATAAGCTAGATGCTTAAGACAAGTAAGGGCACGTATTGTAAGACTCTGCTGGGTAGCAAATCCTGCCATATTTTCAAGAGGGAGGTCTTCTTTCTCAATCGCTGGGACCTTACTGCCATTGCCCATGACTATAAAAAAGTTATTGACAAGGGTCTGAGCATGCCTCTCCATCTCGAAACCGGGCTCAGCTAGTGGTTTTGTAAAGTCAATTCCCAATGGATTCAGAAGGGCTCCCTCCTCTTGCTCCTAGGTAACCCTCTGCCTCTTTTGGAGAGGACTGAAAGAGCTGGGAGGACTAGCAACATTGGGAACTTCTACCCCTTTAGAGCGTGCCGAGGAGGTCGGATCTAAAAACAAAGCTTCAACATTAACGACAGGCTATTCTGTAGTGATCGGGATTACTTCGACCTCTGTAGCAGCTGGGGCCTCAGTAACCAGCCCCACATCAGGAGCTGAAAGCTTATGAACGACAATATGGGGTGAAACAACAATGTGGCCCGAAAGAGCATCGCCCTCGCTGTCTAGAGAAGGCACTTGGGGAATCAAGTCCATAATTTTCTTGTAATCGTCAAAATTCACTGGCTAAATTTCCCTCAGCTGGCAGATTCCTATTTCACTTATCACGATCATATTTAGTGGTAGGGCAAGCTTATGAAAGCGAAGAGCATCCTCGTTAAAATTGTAATCATTCTAGAGATATGCCAACGAGGTGAATCAATCAAGAGCATCTAACTCCTCGGCCCTGAGAGCTGACCACCTGTTGGTACCGTCTACAAAATTAAACAAAATGTTAGAATTCAGAATAACAGGCTAGATTCCAAAGCAAATACTAGAGAATATACGAATAAGCGAGTTTATTCAAACACAGCCCACATACTTGGAACGAGAACGAAGTCAAAATTCTTGAGGTATCTCAGCGAAGGGAACGAAACGTAGAACCAATGGGTCTTGTACTATCTCGTGTTGGATTTTCCCTTCGCACCTCCCTGGGGAAGGATTTCCTTATGAGGCATCTACCTTGCTGAAAGGTAGTAGAGCCTATCCTCCAAATTTACGTACCTAAGGTCATATAGGTAGCAAAGGGTTTCGGGCGAAGGTAGGGGGAGGCCATTGACCTTGTGTATAAGGGTTAATGAAATCAAGGTGGTATAGGAATTTGGTGTCAATTGGAAAAGGCAAAGCCTTACCTTATTTAAAAATTCAACAATAAAAGGCTAAATGGGAAATCTCAACTCTGCAGCGAGATGTGGGACACTGATAGCTATAAAACTGTGAGGGGGATGAGCGGTGTGATCGTCAAAAGCAGGAACCATGATGCTGCACCCCTTGGGAATGCGGTTTGATTTAACGACTGAGGTGACATCCTGAAGTTGCATGGTTCATTTGTGATGCTTGAACACATAGCGATTGAGGCGCTGGCTTGATGTCATCCTTTGACCTTCACCCGAGTGTGGGGTCGAGTTTGAGATGACTTCCCTCCCGCTCGAGGTCGTGACCTCAGCTTGTCGAGCATTTCTCATGTCCGGGGATGAATCTGATTTATCGTCCCCACTCTTAATTTGGTGGCAGCGGTGCAGATGACATGCTCCCATCTAAAAAGAGAAATAAAAAGGTTGATTAGTTTGCCAAAAGTGAACCATACCAAAACTCTACTACAAACCCCCTACTCCGCAAGCCATGCACACCCTATGTTGTCGCACCGATGAATCTAGACACTAGTAAATGGAAAATATGCTCCGAAAGGAGAAATAAGACAAAAAACCCAGGTATGCATGGGAAGTTCTGGAACCTACCAGAGATTGGGCATTCGAACCACTTCTATTCCTCGGCATTACTAATCTCCTAAGTAATTAGACAATATCAGACCCCTAATCTCCTATAAAGGAAGAATAGTGCGCAAGATGCAAAATTAAGGGGAACGTACCATAACTGCTGGAGATAGGAAGTCTGGAAGAAATAAGAAATGGCTACAGGAACAAGAAGAATGAGGCAAAATCTGGTGGCAAAGGAACAATAATAACGACTGGAGAGATGGATGGGGTGAGAATGCCTGAAGACCAAAACCTTTTTTTCAAATGACTAAGTGAGAGGGAGAAGGAAGACTCTCTCAGATTAAATGAGGGGGGCATAACCCTGCCGTTAGATCAGAGGATATGATAGTTACCCACGATCCGACGGTCAAGAAGGATTAGCAGCCAATGAATGAGGGTACGACGTATGTGCACCAAAAGCTAAAAACCATAATTGCCTGCCACCATTGGGAAACGAAAAGTCACGCGTGCAGGACAAACAAGAAAATTAAGCGATTCATTAGAATCGCGCATCGTGGAATATTAGGGCCAAACATACATCTCGTGTCCAAGTAATGCGTTATAAAATATAGAATTCTTGCACGAGCCATGTCTAATTAATATGCTCGTCCCACACAGAATTCTTGCATGGAACGACCTCACGTCCAAGTAATGCATTGTAAGACGTAGAATTCTTGGGCAGGTCAGAGGCTAAACATATATCTCACATCCAAGTAATACGTTATAAAATGTAGAATTCTTGGATAAGCTGTGTCCAAGTAATGCACTCACCCCGCATAGAATTCTTGCACAGAATGACCTCGCGTCCAAGTAATGCATTGTAAGACATAGAATTCTTATGCAGGTCAAGGGGCTAAACATATGTCTCGGGTCCAAGTAATGCATTATAAAATATAGAATTGTTTTACGAGCCATGTCCAAGTAATGTACTTGCCCCAGACAGAATTCTTATGTGGATCAACCTTGCATCCAAGTAATATGCTGGCCACACAGAATTCTTAGCAAGTTAAGGGAAAAATAAAGATCTCGTGTCCAAGTAATACATTAACCATACGTAGAATTCTTGCACGAGCCACATCCAAGTAATGTGCTAGCCCTACACAAAATTCTTGCACGGACAAGCTCAAGACCTCGCGTCCAAGTAATGTGCTAATCACATGCAGATTTCTTGCGCGAGCTGGCATAACCAATTGGCGATGTGGCACATATCCTTTAAATGAAATTTTATTAACTAAAGCTGGTTGGCTCAAATTTCTTATGACAAAGACTAATTATCCTGTTATATACTTTACATAACAATTGTTCAATGGTAATTTTACAGATAAGAATCACGTTGCCAACAGTGACTAATTCCAAGATCTGTCAAAGCTTCCTAGAAGCCAGGAAGAGAAGCTGTGTAAGGAATTCAAGTCTAACAGACTATCCATGTCCCCAAAACCTCTGTAGCAAATAATTCACGTCCCAAGGAGACTTTTTGAAAAGCTAGGCCATCAAGAGGACAGGGTGTCCGATCAAGGCATCCATCAAGCAATTCCACAAGAAAGACAAACCTCACAAGCCTTTATAAACTCGCCCGAGTTCATCAAATGGTCCAAGAGACACTCGAATGCTCCAAATCGAACAGCCCATGAACAACGAAGGATGCCATGATTAATGGCAGAGATAATACACAAAAGAAAAGACATGACAAGAAGTGTGGGGAATGAAAGTCCGAAAAGATGAAAATAGCAATACTTCAGACTGAATTATCCTGTAAATGCCAGACAAAGACTTTGACCACTTGTTTGTAACTCCTAGCCCGTAAAACGAGCCGAGAGTTGGGAGGCTTATGTTATATGAATTTCCCGAAAGAGTGTTTTAGATCGACTAAGGTCCGTTTGGGGGCCCAATTGGCCCAGTAGAAGCCCAAGCAAGAATCAAATGTCACCAAGTGAGAACCAAGGATTATCAAGGGTGAGACAGAGACATCTCGCATCCCTCAAGGGGAAAAACGCATCTCACTAATGGATCCCCCAACCCCTCAGTGAGAAGCCCATGGCCCTCAAAGGGAGCGATCAGATGCAGGTAGTAAGGTCAGTCAAAACTATCATCTCACTCAGTTCCTAGCTCGTCCACTTACAATGGCAACCTATACGGAGCCTAATCAGCAACCCGATGCACCCATTCCTTGTTGATAGCTCAGCCTTAAAACTTACACAACAGTCCCCTGAAAATCTGATAATAATTTGTCCAGCATTAGTTATTCGGTGCCAAGCATTAAATGTCTAGAGCGACGGAAGCAATCATTTCACAATTTACAAAATTACGCTTGTAACCCTTCATCCTTTCTATAAATAGGAGAAGGAGGTCACCATGTATAGATAGAAGAAAATACATGCAGAAACTCTGTTGACATAGAGGGCGAGTACTGTTCATTGAGAAAAGGCTCCATTGTTGTATACACATTCTGTAAAAATCAATCTTCTAAACAGATATAAAATATCAACGTGGACGTAAGGGCTAAATTGGCTTTAGCCAAACCACGATAAACTCCTGGAGCCACTCTCTTCTTCTTTCTCGCTATCTTTCTTTGACCTTTTTTCACCGTATCAAGCTTGCAGTTAGGGATAATGCTAAACCCAGTTAGTTGATTAGTAATTGGGTTTAGGTGTCAACATGATCTTTCAAGGATTTCAAGTAATCATGCCTCACACTTTGAGGATTTTACAAACCTCTCACCTAGGCAAATTTCCTCACTATAAGGTTCTCATAAGTGTATCACCTATACTTAACCTCTAGCTAGTGAATTAAATAATATAGGTGAAAATCAACAAAGATTTGCCTTTAAGAGACTAAAATATTCTAACTCTCTCAAAGTGTTGATTTGCAAATGAAGATCTTAAGAAAATTTGAGAAGATGGAAGATTTAGAGAGAAAAAGTCTTCTTGTGATTTGCTTAGTTCTATTGTTATAGAAGTGAAGAAGCTGCTCTCTTTTTATAAATGGGGATAGAGACTAGCTGTTGGACACATTATTCAAAGAGCAACTTGGTCTCCAAGCTTATCTTAACTTCTAACAAGCAACCTTTTATCAAGTCTTTGACATATTAGCTTACTCTTTCAGAAATTTATAAGATTTCCATATAGTAGTTTTTTTTTTTTCTATTAGAGACTTTAATATGAATTTAGCTTGCTCTTTGATTTGAATTTGAAATCTCCAGTATAGTCATTTTCATAATGCAAAAGACAAGCTTCATTTATTTACTCCTTTAGATTTTATCACGATTTAATATTCAACTTCCTACTTAGTATAATGTGGCTGGGAGTAGAGAACAACTTGCATATGAACAACCTTTATACAGAATGTTAGTACTATGACAGAAACAAAAAAGTAATCTAAAGACTCAACATACTTCCAAACAATTTGGATGTTTCAAACACTTAAGCATAAGTTTGGAAAGTAACATATTAAATATTTAACAAGTCTTTTCCAAATAATCAAATCTCACAATTTAAAATTGGGAACACAAACTTTTAGATTTTTTAAGGGCAAATAGCAATCAATTTAAAACACATTTTAAACATAGTTTCACAAAAGATGGGTTTTTCTAATAAGACACTCATCATTAAAATAATTAGTGTATAGGCCATAAAATCAGATAGGATCTCACATTCTCCATCTTTTTGATGATGATCCATCTATAAAGATAAAGTTAGCACATAAAACAAGGTCAGAGTAAATAGATATTTAGCAAAACATAATAAATAAATATTCTCAATAGCTTAGCACATTGTCTTGCTCTTTTGGATGTAGTCTTCCTTACTTTTAACAAACACAAGCAGCTTGCTCTTTGTTACTATGTATCACAACACTTGCTCTTGCCATAATATTTTAGAAAGTATTAGCACATATGTGTGTTAGAGCATGAAATCATGTAAATTCAACTTGCCTTTTGCATTTCTCACATTAGAGATACATAGAATTATTAGAAAACACATCTTGCTACTTTGCATGCTTTTTGCATTTCTCTACCCTTTCATCATCAAAAAATAGTTGCAGTGCATGTTAAAATGGAAGCATTTATGAACCAATGACTTGTAACAAGTTACTTAGGGTAAAAACTTGCAACATACTGAAAGAAACTCCCCTTGAAATTAATAGACTATTAGCAATAATAACATAGCAAGGAAAAACACAAGTTGGCATTAAAGAAATAAAACCAATTATCATAATATTAAATGAGATCCAAAGTAGTCAGTGATAGCCAACAA
>JANHAO010014097.1:0-15513 GCA_026873985.1 Saraca asoca | reverse complement strand
TGAATGGTCTCTTACAAGATATCTAACTCATTTCTTCTTGGGATGCATAAAAAATTCTAGTGCCAATCAGAGCCAATATCATTTATATACAAAATACTGTAAATTTTACCTTGTAGCCCGTAGGGATGATTTATACATAAAAAGAATAATGTAACAATAGTTTTTTCCTGGAATATCAAAAAATAATAATAAATTGTAACTCACTAATTTTTGTTTTATATTAAATAATTTTATATAATAAATAATATTTATTTTATAAATCATAAAAAATATCCTCAGCATAAATTCCATTATCACAAATTATAATTATTAAAATATTCTTATATTAAAAATTTTATATGATTTTATTATTTACTAATATAAAAGGTAATATCAAGATTTATAAAAAGTACATGAAATGAATATATAAAAAATTGATCATTCCTTCTTCAATTATCAAATAAACCTTTTAATTATTCCCTTTTTTTTTCCTTTTTTTTTCATTCCAATCATATCATTACATCTAATCAAACGTTCGAACGAGCCAAAGACAATTTCTGGAGGGAAAATTATAGTAATGCAAAGTGTAGATTGCTTGCAATATGCTATAATGCTACCACCATTTTAAAGATCTTGTGAAGTAAGTTCAAACACAGGTCATCTCCATTCTAGCTCCTTTTATCACTTTATTAGGATTGAGGATCTAAATGTCTATACCATCTCACTTTGATTTTGCTAATCAAAGAATGATTGGAACACTTTTCATTCGGCAGGAAGACATCTATTATATGGGTTCCATAATATGTACATTCTGAAAGCTTATTTGCAACTTAGAGACTACAAAAGGCAATTTGGCCATAGAGATTATGCATAGAATAGGATTGGAGCAAATTACAAAAAGCCTGATATAACATGCTGTCTATCACCAATTTGTAAGCTCTTAAACTAGGTATGGCAAGAATTATACAAGGAAAAATGTAAATTCAAGCCAACGTTGCTGATGGAGCCTCGGAATAAATTTGACTGCCAGCACTAGAATGCCTCGAGTATATTGACCGTAAGAAGAGCGCCACTCCCCAAAAGAATATGATCGAATTCCCAGCCCCGATGAGTCTGAACACACAGAAAAGAACAGGAAAGATACCGTCAGATTTTCCAGAACTAAATTCATAAGTTCCTCCCTTGTCTGGTGGGGAGCGAGTGGAGATTTCACTTATCTAGTTCTCCATTTTTAGATCCGAGTGAGATTGGCCATTAATTTTAAGATCTTTTATCAGGGGAAAAAAAAAAACCCTCAAATTTCCATGTGATAGAGGTGCCAAGAAACACTAGAGAAAAGGAAAGAGGTATCTGACCTCTAGATAGCAATAGAACACATAACGGTAGAGCTGCAGCTGCAGTTGCAGCCATGTCATAAAGGTATACAGTTCAACCAAAACCAAACCCTTCACTGGCCTCATGAATGGCAAGTAACAAGCGTTCTCGAAGCTGATCCTTGGAGGTATATTCAGGAAGATCTAGCTGATTGAAGCTGATGGGTAATCAGAAAAACGACAAACACAGTAAGCCCAAGAAGCATGTAGATTGAAATTTTAAGTAACCATATGGCTGTGGAAAAACAAGCAAAATTGTGTTCCAGACACAATTACTGACCAGGTATGAGCTGATGGCAATCGATCAGGAGCTCCATAAGCCTTGTGGATCTGAAACCTTTGGGGACCAGAGATACCTTGCAATGCCTTAAAACCCTCCAACGGAACCTGAAAAGTTTAAAAAAAAAAAAAAAAACTTGATAGTCCCCAAATTCAACTATGCATCCAAAGGAAATAAACTACCTACCAATTGTCCAAAACTCAGTGCATAAACAGCTCAATCAGACGAGTAAAATCAAACATCAATTCAAGAACACATTATTATAATAATTTATTGCACTAATACAAGGGAAATCACATATATCTGCAGATGTACCTTGCAAGCAAATCAAGGACACATTTCAAAATAGATGCAAACGACCTCTTGTCAAGCGGAACATAAACAGACCCAGTAATACCTCCCCCATTTAGACAGATATTAACAACATAAAAGAGAGATGATAACAAAGCCGAAGGAAAACAGAGAAAAATATAAGTCTTAGTAAGCTACCTGATAAGCAAGATAACTGAATCAAAAAGAAATAAAATAATCTATAGGTTTTGTCACTTAAACAACTATATATTAAAAAGGAAAAGAGATTGATGAAACAAAACTCAATGCAGATGACGAATTGATGAAAACATAAATGCATCCGTTATGAAACTAAAAATAACAATTTGATTTTTGCACTAAATCACCTTTGATGTTCCAGTCACAAATTGCAGCAGTGTAGCCACGTCTTCTTTGTTGAAGGTTTTGACCACCTCCCAAAACCATTGAACAACACTTGATGCCACTGTATAGCCAGTATACTCAGTGTTGGCCTTCAAGTCTTCCACTGTTAGAAGAATGGCACTATTCAGAAGCTTCACAGGAAATAAGAACATACTATACAATTAAATTAATGACATATCCAACTCACAATCAATTTCTGGAAGTCCACTGATGAGTAGCTCAAGCTCTTTGTCATTGAAGATAGATATGAGTTCTCGGGGCACTAATTCATTAAATCCTTCTAGAAAGGAATTTATTTGAGGACGGATGGCATTTGTCAGAATATGATCAGCAACAAGGTCTACATATTCATGCTTTGTTTCTTCTGTAACCCTTATGTTTCTCCCTCCAGGTTTAAGCTCATAATCAGTGACCTATTTCACAGCATTGGAAATGAGGCAGCAAAAAGGGAAACTCCTCAGAATATAGCACAAAAGTGTGGAAAATAGAGATATCAACACAAAAAAGAGTCTGAACAAAGGTTAAAAAAAAGTAAATAAATAAAAAACAATCCAACCCAGAAAGATATCAGTAGACCACAAGTTTAAATACCTCGTTCTTCTCATAAAGTATGTGCTTTTCCTCATCAGCATCCATGCTAAACGTCAAGTCAGGAATATCACTCACATCATTCTGGTATTTAAGAATCAGAAGAAAATCAAGAAGATATACAGATGACATGCATTTAATGAACACTTATAATTAAGGGGGAGATCAGTGACAATAAAGTGGGAAAGTTTGTAAAATTAGCCACTTGCCTCCAGCATCCACTTCAAATTCTTGTAGTAATCAGGATCAACAGCTTCAATATCATGGTATGTCACCTTCACACCAAGTATATGCTTATAGAAAGAACGAGTAAAGTACACATCCAACAGTTGCCCATCAAACAGTGCTTTCCCCACCTGCATGAAGATCACAAAAACTGTCAGGACCATCTACTTAACATCATATTTTGTTAAAATGACAGCCAAAAGATAGATTTGGTTATATATCTAATAACAAAATAAACCCAGATCTATAATCCTGAGACCAAATACATAGAACTGCACTAAGTCCATAGACATACCACACGACCCACAAACTTGAAGTAAGAGAGATGTTCAGTCTGGTAGACAGAGTTAGGGTTTGGCTGGAAAGTTGCATTGTTACCCACAGTAGTAAAAAGTAATGCATCCTTATTAAATATGACCCTTGACAGTAGCTGATACCATTCCCTGGTAAGACCACCAGCGTCAATACCCTCTTCACCTTGAAATTGTACATTTAGTCGCCCCTTGAGATCCTGAGTGGGACGCATCCTTAGCTGATTATACGAATCCTCCAAAACGTAAGCTCGCCTTACACTTATACGCAATGGTCCAGATAAGTGCTGCTCATGTTGTTGCCTTATTCTCGAGCGGAAATATGCTCTCTTGTTATCAAAGTCAATCAACCTTGGTGCCTTGAGCATCATGGAAAGCGACTTCTCCAACAAACCTGGATTCTGCCTAACAAAAGCATTCAGAAGTCGGCGATGCTTCTCAGCAAACCTTGTAAATGTAACAGCACCATCAAGCTTTCTCTGTGAATCCCCACCAAATTTTACACTCACTGAACCTGAACAACTAGCAGATTCCTTGACTTCTCTTGCAGTTGCATTGCCATGATCTAGCTGCATGATGGATTCATTAGCTTGTAGCTTTTCACACAAGACAAAGAATGCCTCAATGAAAGGCAAGAGTCTTTGTGTTCCAGGAGGAAGAGGAGGTGAGGTAAAGGAACCCTGTAGATTCTCAGTGACATTTAAATTTGACATGGTAGTGCAGAAAGAGCTCTGACCAAGCTGAGTCTCAGCTGCACTAATACAATTACTCAATTCTTGCCACAATGGCTCAAGGCCAGAATTTAGATTCCACATAGTTGCTTGATCCTCATGCTGATCCAAGTCACTTTCCATTTCCAAATCACCAAGCATGCTCAGTGAACTCAGAGCTTGCAGCACACGTAGAATTGCAGAACCAGCCATGGAACCAGTACTTAAACCAAGCATGTTTGTTCTCTGCAGGGTGACTAGCTCACTGATGGCAGAACTGGTCAAAGCATGAGCTGATTCCGACAACTCTAAAGTGAAGAACTTCCTATGTGGAGAAACAATTGACGCCAGCTTCTTCAGCACCTCACCAGCAACCAGATATATTTTATCTGAAAGCCTAAATAATTACATATATTCAGGTTAGTCATATAGTCTATGCAAAACAGAAAATGGTCAGAACAGTACAAGAGTATAAATGAGACGATGAAGATTACCCTTCACGACCAAGAAGGCTGCACAGATTGTGCAAATCAGATTGGGGAAACTGTAAGAAGATATTATACATGTCCACACTCTTCTTCCCATCAGAACCACAAGCACCCATACCAGAGTCCTTAACTTGTTGATTGGCACCTGACTCTACTGAAGGAGTATTCTTCTCCACATTACCTGAGGGTTCATTGACATTTTGGGTATTTTCCAATGTCTTTTCAGACAGTGATTGACTTTCTAATTTTGATGCTGCAGTAAAAACTACAACTTGAATTAGACCCATGACCTGCTCAAGACGAGCAGTGCTGCGTAAGAACAGAGGTCGGTTCAAGAGCTTTAAAAAGAGGATCAGTGGAATATCCAGAGCTCCAGAATTTCCAGAAGGTATTGGTGAAGGTCCCTCTTCCAAAATTTTCTCCTTCCCCTTCACCTTCATATTTTCTAAACAAGGACTTAGAGTCTCTGGCATAACTGACTGGTCAAAGTAGAACAACATTTCCGCAACAGCAGAATGATTTGTGGCCAAATAAGTCAGAATCTCAAGAACTCGACGGAGCACGAGTGGGGGTAGACCTGATATGAGGGCAAAATATGAGTAATCAAAGAAAAATAAACAACTACTTCAATATGAATGCATGTAAATATCTGTCATATCATCTGCAAACATTACCATCCAACAAGTGAGATCGACCATAAACCGTATTCGAGTGACAACCGTATAGCCTCTGGGAATTTAATTTTGTTGATCTACTCAGAGAGCCTTCCACTTCAGGCTTGATCATATTAAGCAGAAGATGAACAAGAGTAGCCCTTGTAACACTATGAGCACATAAATTCAACAAGAGCCTCTGCAGAAGGCCTTTTCCAAGTGGCTGACATAACAAGCCAAAAAAAACAATTTTACTAATGACAAAAATATACCTAGATACACACATAAACCTTATGTCAAGATATTTTGATATGCGCACAAACATCCAATGCTGAATCTTATAAGCTGAAAAATAATACTCCATAAAGCCAATGCAAGTGATAAGATTCTACAAACTGCAAAAGCAGGAAATAAATCATAACTTTTCTTTGCAGCTAGGAAGAGATGTTAGAGACAAAAGCCACAGCCATAAAGAGGACAAGACTTACTTGTGCCAGCCGTAGAAGCCGGATTAAGGCTTTCAATGAATTTGCATCCAGTAGTTGTTCGCCTTCAATATCCTTCACTTTCAAGCTTTCTGTAAGAGCAGACCTTCTGCCTATTGTAACTCCCACACCCCGATCCATCACTGAGCGCCGGTCAAATCCCAAACCATTTCTTCGATTGCTAAGCCTGTGGCTGCTTCCAAAAAGGCTGGGAGCTTGATAATGACTCATTGCTCGATCTCTTAACATTTGAGCTTCAGCAAGCAATGGGGAAGGCAACGCTGACAAAACTGCTTCCGATGAAGTTAAGAGTACCTACAATATAGCAAAGGGCAAGCATTTTGATTGCATAATCCACAACAAAGAAATTTTTAAGTTAGAAACAAGAAAAATAAAGATTTAAACCTCTTCACGCAAATCAGCAGGAAAAGTAGCAATTATAGAGGCATTATCCATGTCAACTGGCTGTCCTTCAGCCTGCTGGGTAACCCTTTGAGCTCTTTGTTGGGCCAAAACCTCAGCTTGAATATCAGGAGGAAGAGCAGCTAAAAACTCGGGATCAATATCTTCCGCAGATGGTGGTGCATATGTTGGAGGTTGAACAGATTGAGCTTGCTGGGAAGCTAGGACTTCTGCCCGCAGATCTTCAGGCAGTGCCTCCAAAAAGGTGGGATCAATTGTATTAGCACCAGAAGCTTCATTAGTTTCACTACTTTGGTTAGCCAGAGCAGCATCTGGAACAACCTCTGCATTTTGTGTTGACGATGGCTCATCTCTGCCATGTTCAGAAGCAGGAATTGGTTGCTCTAATTGATTTCCTTCATCATCAATAGCACCCATATTAACATCGACACTTGCATAAATTGATGATGCATGCTCATCCTGAACAGGAATCTCCAAACTGGTCTGCACATCAGCAGTTAATGATTCATCACAGCGCATGGGCACAACTGGCACATCATGGACAATGGCAGATGCATCAAAACCCTGTTCACGTTGTAGATCTGCATGAGACTCTGTGGATGAGTTGACAAGCTCCTGCATCATTGCTACATGCTCATTGGTATTGTCATATCCTTCAGTTCCTGTGCTGTCAAGATCATTTAGAATAACATTTTGTGGAAGTGGTGGAATTGACATAAGCTCTCTACCCTGCATGCGTTCAACTGTCACTCTAACACCAGAGTCTGCATTGATTTCTTCCTCACAAGAAGCATCATCAACCGAGCGGCTGATTTGCTGAAGTGTAGTTCCATCACCATTTTCATGATCCCGACCTTCTATTTGATGACCAGCGGAGTCGGTTCCTGCAGCCAATACTGGAGCATCATGCGATGGAGGACCATCAAGTTGCCTTTCTTGTACTCCTGAATCCTGAGCCTGTTGTTCAATGGGACTGCTAGCAGGAGCAATCCTGTGCAGTTGAGCTAAAAACTGTTCCTCTACTGCTTGTGCAATGGTGGCAGCTTGAGCACCACCTTGTGGCTGACCATCATCAGTCCACCTACCATTATTTAATCCTCTTCGTCCCGTAAGCTGCAATGAGTCCATACCTACAGAATAATCAGTCAGAGGCGGGGGTGCTACACCACCCAAACGGTCTCCAAAGAGACTGCTTGGCACATGATCATATGGAAGTATAGGTGCATCAAACATGTAGAAATGGGTAACATCAACACTCCCAGATGACAATGCTTCTGAATCCCTGGATAAATTTCCACCCGATGACCACATAGAGCCAAACTCCCCAGAGTGGGCTGGTCTCACAAGGAGAGGATGTTGAAAGCCATTTACTTCACTAACAGATTGCTCAAATGAAGATCTACCTGTCTGACGTCGACGTTCAAAACCCAAAGGTCTCCTAAGGCCAAAGAGGTCATCTACATTAACCCCTTCAAAAGGTTCAGCTGCAACATCAATAAGGCTGCTTGCTGTTCCAGGTTGCCCAAGTATCTGCAAATGATCTAAGCCATCAAGAGCTTCCCTCCATCTAACCTCTATAACACGATTCTCATGAAAATCATCGTCATCTTCATCCATTATCTCATCATTGTATTCATCTCCCAAGCCAGTATCATCATGGTCCTCAACATCGGTATCAGCAAGGGACATCATTCCTCCACCATCTTCAGCAATATCCTCATCCTCATCTTCCCCCTCATCATCATCCTCATCATCCTCGCCATCATCACCCATGTCATCATCTTCATCACCCATGTCATCGTCTGCCCTATTCTCAACATGAAAAGTCATCTCAATTTGATTGGGGTTGTTCAACACACCACCCTCTCCCATCTCTTCCCGCATGAAATCCATTCCAAGCTCCATTTGTGGGTTGGCAGCCATTGTCTCCCCACCTTCAACTCTCATATCCTCCTCCCTTGGTTGATTTGGATTAGCAGCATGATCATCAGCTAGAGAAATTCTTTGATCATGTTCTGCAATATTAATTGCATCTCTGAGTGTCTCTTGATTGCTAGTATTATGATCATGCACAACAGTTTCAGTAGCAGATGGTACAGTTAATTGATCATCAGGTCTTCCATTTAAACTCACAGAACTTTTCTTGTTAACCCCATCAGATTTAAAGATTTGCTCACTAGCATTAGCAGCTCTTGTAAGGCCTTCTAAGCCTTTGAGTATAAGATTCACAATTTTAGGAGCATCAGGATGATCCAAATCAATCACTTGCAGGACACTAGTAAGACATTGAATGATTCCTCCATCAATCATGCTTTTTGCAATGTCAGGTGAATATCCAGAACCTGGTAGGCTACCAGACGAAGAATTTTTTGACAAAATAGAATATACTAGATCAACCAAAGTGAAAAGTCTTTTATCTGGAACCAAACTGCTCTTTGTAGAATTACTCTCTAAATTAGAGAATGACATCAATGCTTTCACAAGTTCATTGGTCACCCGCTTGCGCCCTTCACCAGATCTACCACACAAAACTACCAGGAACCATGAAGCTTTCTCAGACAATTTACTTCTCCAATCATCAGGTCCTGCAGATTTACGGTCAGTGAGGGGTAGCAACTGATTTAACACATGATGAATTATTCCACCATGTCCAGAATTATCTGGTTGATTAGATCCACGGAATTGACACATTTCAGAATCCCGTCTCAGTATTACCCCCACTGCATGTCCATACATTAGAAGAATGTCACTCAATAATTTCAGTACAAAGGTCACTTTAGCCAGTCCTGTAGACCTTTCAGATTCAGGCTCCAATATCCCCGACTCATCAACCTTTGATTTACCCTTCACCTTCATTGTAGGTTCATCTATATCCATGGAAGTCAAATTACACTCGGAATCTCCTAGGCCATTTACAGATGGGTATTTTAGCACTATCTCAAGAAGCTGATCAATTACTTGAGTGAGATTTGCAGGAACCTTTTTGTGGCCTTTGGAACATTTACCTGATCCATCATGTGACTTGCTCTCCGGAATCCGGACACATTCATTGGAGGATAACCCAACCTCAATATTTGATGATCTGGATTTTTCCTTTTCTTTCTCTTTTTCCTTAGATAACACAACTACTGTCCTTCCCCCTGATGTCTCTAACTGACAAATCGAAGCTGCAGCTTTCATGAAAACCACAGGGTCCCTAGAGATGACAGGTGCCATTGATGTTAGGAATGACCGAGAAGAGATACGTCCCGAATGGCGGTTTCCACTTAAAGTTTGACGTATCTCCAATTCCATGGCAGTTTGCAGTGTTTGAGGATCTTCAAGGAGGTGCCGAACTATCGCAGATACAACAGTGTCATATCCAGGAAAAAAGCAATTTCCTGGAAGACCAAAAAGAGCAGCCAGACCTCCATTTTCAAGAAATTGCAAAGCCAAAGAATGTGTTTTCGTTAAGCGAGCACATAACTGCAGGACAGCCTGCATGACTATAGCAGGGACATGCTGTTTTATCAAATCACAAGCAATATCCAGCACCTTATGACTCTCTTCAATAGACACATAGCCAGTAGATTTCCCCAGTATATTCTCAAATGCAACGCTAGGTTCTTTCTCATTCACATCTAAAGATGTATTCTTCTGAACATCTGAACCAGGTAATTGCAAGGAATCTTGCTCCGCAGATGTGTCAGGCTGGGGCCCTGGCTGAGTTCCTTCCATACTTTCAACTTTTGGCCTTGACTGCGACATCTGATCCAATATAAGAAGTAAAGCACTTAGACATTTAGGGACTGGTATCTTATTTCCTCTCTCATGTCTGGCTTTGAAGTTTGTCAAGATATCTATGATTATAGATATAATACCATTCTGAGCAGCAATTTCCCGTGTACTTCCATCCTCAAAAAGCAGCAGTGCTATAATATGCGATAGTATGCTCAATACACAGTTATCTCTGGAGAAGTCCAATGGACAAAGTTTTAGCTGCTGCAAAAGATAAGATATTATTTTTGCACGATCTTCACCTTTGTTCTGACTGCAGAGTGTCACAAGCAAATCAGTTAACTGGAATGCCACTGAATCACTACTTTGTAACAACTTCACTGATGAAGCGAGTATATCATCAACTGGAGGTTTTTTCACATGCCCCTCATCAGTTAGAACGTCTATTGTCTTCTCTGCATTATCAACTTTAGTTGTTTCAGATGAATTTCCGAGGGACAGAGCAAGTGCCCGTGCAAGTTCATCATCCTCCTGAACAGGATCTTCAGCATGGCTAAACAACCACTCCATGGCCATTTCTACACTATTTGTTTCAACTCGTCTCAGTGCTTCCTCAGCTCTTGCCCTTGAAAAGCCCATCTCAACAATAGTGGCAATGGTAGCCTCATCAGGTGGTGGCGGCATGAACCTTTGGTTTGTGCTTCCTGCAATGTTACTGCGATTTCGCTTCACATCTCCAACACCAGAATATATATGTGTGATAAGTGAAATAATAGATGCAATGAAGCTAGGACTACAATTTGAAAACATGGGGTGATTCCAAACTGGTAGAATCACATCAAGAACCTGAGATTGCAGCATACGAACAAAAGTTTCCGGGTCCCTAGGAACAGGAAAAAGTCCAATTGACAAGCCAACAGCCACTGGCTGAACAAGAAGCTCTGCCTGGGATGCAGCAGCTGGGGATAAAAGTAGAGATGAGTTTACAAAGTACTCAAGCAAATGACAGTAACTTCGTAATGTGTCAAGTAGCCATGTATTATGGGACAATTTACTTCCTTCAGCTTTCTTTTCAATATCAATTTCTGATGATGGAACAGAGTATGGAAGGGTCCAGAGCAATTGACTAGTTGCTTCAAATGTTGTCAGAAGCTCTTTGAATGTACCATGGACATAGAAATTATTAACCATTGCAGAATAACAACTTCGCCGCCTGCTGTCAAATGTGAGAGCTGCCATGTCATTGACAATCTTTCCAAGATATCTACATTTCACAGAGAGTGACATATCAAGTCCAGCATAAGTAGAGTGCCCGGAAAAACTTAAAGCCTCAAGAAAAGTTGTAGCTAAAGCAGTTCCAAGAGTCTTTGAAGCTAAACTCAATGACCCTGAGTCAGCTCTACGTCGATTTGGTGAACTAAATCCCTTAACAAGAGCAGTAAAGAAAGATCGAATAGTTGAAGCCAGCTTGTTAAGAATCTCTAACACAAGAACATCAGGGTCTTTCTTTTTCAAATCTTGGGACAAAGGAATCTCTGTTGCACCAGAGGATACTTCGGAATCGATGTTTAATGCTTCCAAGTGACGGCCAGCCCTGCCACCTCGTATACGTGACAGACCATGTCGACTACGGCGGTGCAAGCCTTCTCCAGAGCGAACTACAGAAAGAAACTCACGTTCTCCACTCCAAAGGGACTGTGAACCATTCCTAGCAGAAACCGGATTCATGTATCTCACCACCGGGATATTTGCATCGTCATCACTCTCTCTTCCAACAGTCATAGATGAAGGTAACTGTGCAGTCTCAGATTCTTGATCAGTGTTCTTCTTCTCATCAACCTTTGAATCATTGCACAAAGAAATTTGCCAAATTATTTCTTTGTATGTTTTTGAAAGATCTTTCAACACATCAGCATCTCCAGTGCCTAGTTCAGAGACCACAGTAGTAGTTCCCTTCAACAAGAATATAGACAGGGTTAGAACCCCTTCAAGGCTAGAGAGATACTTCAATACTTTTGTGCGCTTTTCAGATTCAACTAAAGCAAGCTGAGTTCCTAGCACTGAATCTAAAAGTTCATTAGTAGATTTCAGATGTTCCCTCAAGAAGGAACATACAGCCCGGGCAAGAGGAACATAATGCTGATGGGAGAAGTTCTTAAAGGCAACAGATGTGTTCTGCCCAACAGAAACAGATGGTGGCATTAAAGGCAACGTAAACAACGAAAGAACGGCTTCAATCCCCTTCTTCTCAACAAATATTCGACAAGTATCAGCATTCTGAAGAATCGTCTCAAGTAGACGGGCAACATTGCTCACACAATCTGGAAGAAATGACTCAATATTTATTATTGATGCATCAGATGGCTCAATTGTTTCCTCTGTCCCATCCACCTTGGATGATTCCTTAGCATCTGACACAATTATATTCTTCTCTTCACCATCCATTTCCATAGGAGCAGAAGTTGAAGAGCAAGGATCAGGACATAAGTAAGAAGAATCGGCTCCAGAACCAATCTTTGAGATAGTTTCAAGTATCTCAATTAGCATATCCACTCCAAGCCCACGTAATGAGGAAGCATGGCGCATTAACTCGTCTAGTCCACTGGACAAAGATGTAGGTGTGTCACCTGCAAGAGCACGTGAATATGTCCTGGAAGTAAACACCTTTACAAAACATCTCAAAGCATTCCGGTCTTTCACAGCCTGCAGACCGTTACTATTTAGGCACAAGGCATCCAAACACTGAGGGATACAGGTAATAGCTTCTGCAGAGCAAAGAACGCCATCCATTATAGTATCCAAGAAGGTAGATGGAAGACCAGCAGCATCTAAAACAGAAAAACAAGTTGGATCCTTTTGAATTAAGTCACTCATAACAGTAGCTGCCAGTGAGAAAACTCCACCGCCAAATTCTTTTGCTCTTTTAAAAATTTTGCATAGGCAATGTGGCAACACATTCTCCTCAGATCCATAGATACGAGTTGTGTTTCCAGAGGCATAAGTTCCCAAGGATATAGCACGCAATAAAGCTTTTATTAAAAATCGCCGGTTATGTGAAATTAATGGTTCAGAATACAAGGGCTGCACATCATCGAACTCAGTTGAAGCAACTAAAACCATTTGTACACTCCTTTCACTAGGCTCAGAATCTTCACCTTGCTTCTTTACCCCATTTTCCACATAAGAGACTTCCATCTTCAAACGAGAGATGGTATCATCTAAACCTCCCAAGTCTCTGAATAACGCAGCAGCTGGATTACTGTAATCCATAAAAGCTTCTAAAATGTGCACAGCTGTGCCGACTAGATGCAAGTGCTGCGGGTTGGTATCTTTAAGGAGAGGTAAGAGAGTAGGAATAAATCCGGCTTCACGCATGGAAGAGCACCCTGACGATGATGAAACCAACAGAGTGACAAGAGATAATAGAGCTTCAGCAAAAAGGACTGATAATTTTGAGTTATCAGAAATGACAGAGTCAATTGCCTTTTGCATCAAGCTAGATAGAATGCCACGGTGTCCACCAGATGTTACTGCAGTCAATACGGTAGGCTGACGGGAACGATCTTGACAAAGAGCAACTAATGAATGCAAGCATAAAATCCTGATCTTTTCAGGAACTGCATCTTCATAGCTCAGCAATGCTACTAATTCATTGATGAATTCAGGCTCAGCATTAAAGAAAGAAACTAGGTCATCAGCATCAGCACATGCTTGAACAAGAACAATGAAAGCATACAAGCGAATACATGTGTACTGCTGTCTAGAAGCCAAAGAGCCAAAAGCCCTTGCAAATTGCAATCTGGTCAATAAAGAAAATCTCAAACTGGAGGGTACTTTATACTCTGCAACTAACTTATTTAAAAGCTCCAGATCAGTCTCCACACATTTGTCAACATTTCTTAGATGAATAACTTGAAGCCCTTGGGTCAAGGGTTCTTCTGTTTTAGTGTCACCTGCAGATTCATTTGATGCATAAAACTCAAAATGAAGAGTACAGCCCAATTCATTAGCAGTTGGATCACACCCATTAGGCACAGCCGAAGCAATTAATCCAAGTCCCTCTTCCTTTCCCCCCCATCCTTGTGCCAGAGCATACAACTTCGAATTCAGAGAAGAATCTCTCAATGAATACTTTCCGACTGTTTTCTTTAAAAAGGTAAACAGAGTATGCAAGCTAGCCTCAACCACATCTGCGTCAGTAGAAGCAAGCAATGCTGACAGGTGCTGCTGCAAATATAAAGCACACAGAGAAAAAATAATTGGAGGGTTAGAAAGGACCAATAAGTATATTTCAGAGCTATGAGACGCATCTTAAAGAAGATTAAATTATAAGAAGAAATTCATGATCATGAACAAAAAGAGAACAGCAAAATTTAGTTTTTCAAAAGGGCAATCTGTTTTAAAAATTCACCAACCTTAGCTCTAAACTTAAAGGTCCAGACTTACGAGTGGCAAAAAAGGATTTTTGCAGGAAAGATATTATACCTCATATGAACCATAGAAATGCTTATTTGTGCAATTCTCCAAAATTATTCTTGTAACACGGAGGATTTGAAGGACAGCTTCTCTGGGGAAGGGAGGATCCGAGTCCAGAAAATTGTCATCAATCTGCAGATCCTTCCTTAACTTTACATAATTCTCAAAGAATGAATCAAAATGGTTAAAAAGATCAACCCATTGATGAAAATCTCCCTGTACAGAGAAAAAGATGCCGATAAATCAAATTCCATTGACATACAGAGACAATTGTGAAAAAAAAAAAAAAGGATCATTAAGGCACCTTGTCAAACTCCCAGACAAAGCCTTCCAGAGCTTCTTCTATCTTTTCATGTGGAACTGCAGTAACACTATTGATGAAGGATCTAATTTTTGGAGGCTGAAACAAGTCAAAGAAAAAGGGGATAATTACAATACTTAATTGATCAGTCAAACTTGTTATATCAAATTGACATAGTCAGCAAGAAGAACACACAAGTAAACTGGAGATGTAAGTTATGAAAATGTTATGAGCATTATTAGAGGACAAAACAGAAGCACAAAAAGCAACAAGTAAAGCACATAGCTATATGCCAACCACGGGAAATTAACTTCTAGTAAAAAAAACAAAAGCACAGAAACATTTATTGCCAGCTCGGGTTGGGAAAAACATCAACACTGCTTGCTTTCTGGCCTTCCTCGTCAATTTGGCATGCAAATCAACATATTTAAACGAGTGGATTGATCTTGAAGCAATAAATTCGACAGAAAAGCTCTCCTCCCTCTATTGGATTTCCATATGGCGTTGTTTCATCAACATAATTCAAGTTATTAATAACAGGGAATATTCTAAAAATTAATAACTGCTGGCAGATAGATTTCATGGTTAGTTTAGTTTATGGGCAGCCATAAGCAAGTCAGGTCCAGACAACCCAAGAAAAACACTGTATTACATTTCAAGTAACTTGAAAATTATCTGCTAATTCCTTTTGTTCTGCAATCAAGCTTTGTACTAATTTAATAATTAATCCAGCCATACAGTAGAGGATGAAAACTCTTCTGATAAATCTGATGAAATAAATGATCCAACA
>JANHAO010014096.1:0-15542 GCA_026873985.1 Saraca asoca | reverse complement strand
ATAGCCCAATTATGATTCTTTAATGTTATTGATAAATTCCCTATTGTGATTTCCTGATTTAATTTGATTCAACTATTATGCTTGCTATGTTTTGATAAAGTATTTGGCCAATGTTTTATCATGTCTTAGGTAGATAGTTGAAGTAACAAAAGGAAAAAATTATCGTTGGAAAACTAATAATTGAATAAAGAGATCTTAATCATAAAAGTAGATTAAATTTCTTTAGAAATCTTTATTGGTTTGCACAGATCTTAAAAGGCTTAATTTAATCTAATTCCATAAAAGTAGGTAATTAGGTTGATTTAGGTATTATTATTAGACATTGAAAGAGGCTATTAATTAATTTAGGCAAAACTATCCTTAAATAAATTAAGTAATCATAATAGGAAATAACTCAATTAATTATTAAAAAACATAATTGTGGTGAAACCTTAATCCTTGGCTTTTATTATTATACTTTGCTTATTATTTGCCTGTTACTTTTACATTAGATCTTTCTATTCTTTTGTTGTTCTTATTTGATTTAGGCATCCTATATTGCAAACATCTGGTAGTTGGAAACAAGACCTCTGTGGGATTCGACCTGTATTCACCGGTCACTACTACAGCTACGTTGTGCACTTGCAAAGTAAAATAAATACAGATCATATTCCATCAATGATATCAGGTTGGTGTGAGGTTGTTGGTGGCATGTCGGTGGCAACACCTGCGGTGGGGATGACAAAAGTGTCTGCATGGAGAACTAGATCCTCTTGATGTTCAGTATGACCATCTGGTTAGCCAACTGCAACATCTGAACTTCTAGTGATTCTCCCTCTAGCCATCAAAAAATAATTGGTGGATGCAGTTTAGGGTCTTCCTTCTATCGCCAAAATGTTGACGATAAAATCCGATCAACCCAAGTTCTAAACCTTAAGTTGCAAAATGAATGTAAAAAGGGAGAAAAAGAGAAGGTGGAAGAACAAAGAGACACCAAGAGTTTTTAATGTGGTTTGGCTAAAGTTAGTTTGACCCTTACATCCATGATTTTTATTACTCTTTGCTGAGTATTTTCATATCTGATGATTGTATATCTCATGTACAATGAATTTGTCCCCTTTTATAATAGTTGAGGGGTTATAGTTTGAATGTAAATCTATAACAGATAAGTATCATGACTTAATTAGGATTACATAATAGATCAGGATAGACGGTTATAATAGACTCCTGCCAGACTAAGGGATTGGACGGACATTTCCGATGGTTAAGGATGCTTTTTACGAGCTACGAGCTAGGCCTTGCTTTCACGACCTGAAGTTACTACTTTGACCTATGTTGACTAGTGACCTTGGCTCGTATTTAGCAACCTAGTGTCTTGGTCCAATGGTCTCAATCCAAATGAGCTGGGCCTTTGTTAGCTAAGTCTATCCATTAAGCTTTTATCAGCTCATTTGTATGGTTCCAAAAATTACCCATAACTGAATAGCAACATCCTTTTCTTCCATAACCTTCGTAATAACCCCCTCTTTCTCCCAAAGTATCACCTACCTTGACTCAATCACAAGATTTATTTTATGCTTCTCAATATGGAGCTGGAGGAGTTTAGCCAAGGCCAAATCTGTGACCCTTTTCACTTTGTCTAAAGCCACATACACACTTTTCAACACAGAGTCAATAGGCCACGATGCCCCAAAAGCACAAGTTAGACCTGTGGAGGAGGTGTACAAGGACTAAAAAAAGGAGTCAAGGAGCTGTCCAGGTGAACAACGTGCCCCAGACCCCAGAGTCCACCCCTTCTTTAAGCAATGAAGGTCATTGCTATTATTTTGGCTATGGTATTTCTTCTTTCAGCCATCCTTTTCATTGTCTTTAGAATGATTATTTTGTCCGTTGCTCGCTTTCACAGGCCCGTTTAGCCCTTTTATGCTCCTAACATCCCTTTTCTTTCCTCTCCCAATCCTTGCAAGGCCTCTTATTAGCAAAAACAGGCACCATGGATTGCCCTAATGAAACATGCTCACCTCAGGGAATTCTTATTGGTCAGTAGGAACTCATGTCATGCAAGTAAGCTTATGCAAAAGGAAACACAAAGCCAGTAAAGCAATAATGGGATCAAATAGAGAACATGCGCAATAACCAAGACTTATGAGAACTTTGGCATGATTGTCAAAACTTTTAGCCAACAAAACCTCAAGGATCACCTCAATGGTCCATCCTTGTAGTGCCTAGTGCATAACTTTCCACATTTATAAATGAACAATTTTACTTTGGGTGACCCCACTTCACAGGAAAATGGAATCTTTCCTTCTAATCATTCCAACACAGCAAAAATTGAGGAATCTTAATCATCTTCATGCAAAAAAAAATCATCTTTCCAATCCTTTGGATTTGAGGCCAACCCTACTACAAGCTTTAAATCACGACAATGTTTGGGGAGAACCCCATATTGAAAATGAGCATGTCTACCATGCATATTCCAAACAAAAAAGTGAAAGAAGGCCTCCAAATCATGAGGGTGCTCCATCTATAAAACTACCTGAAAATACTTTATGACAACCCAAGCATTGTAGGAAAATTGAGAAGGTGCGGCCCCAACCTCCATTATCAACTCTTGCTTAAACTTGAAAAAAGAGGGAACCGCTTAGAGCTTAAGCATAACCACCACATAATGGATGAAAAAGTTGTTGTGTCTTAGCTATACCCTCTTATCTATGTAAGGGCTAACAAAATGGATTGCTCCTTTATATCGACTTCTAGCATAAATTCGACACTTCAACTTAAGCTACTTGATCAAAGAGAGACAGATGTGACATAATGTTTGTAGACAACATTGACAAAACTCCACCCAACAGTATCATCATTTGGATTGGCAAACGACATAGGCATACTCATTCCTTGATGTTGATTGCCCTATAGGGAACGAACACCTCTGCATCTTCATCATCAGCCATAACTACTAGATCCTAACCATGTCTAATAGCACCACTAGAAGGACCTAGCACTTCCTCAAATGAACATGCTTGATCACTGGATGTCAGGCACAAAACATCCACCCCCGCCTTTGGGAGAGAGGTAGAAGAGGAAGTTTGTGGCAACACCTTTGATGTTAGTGTCCTAAAGGAAGCCAACGATCTTGGAAGAAATAGACAAGAGCTCCAAATAGACCATAAAGAGTTTGATCTCTCAACATCCTTAAAATCCATCAATGGTTCCATTGGAGAAATAGGGGAAGTGCCAAAAAGGGTCGATGTATGATGGAGAAGACATAACACACCAAAAAGAAGAAAAAGGGGACCGAGAATGTACTTAAAAATTGACATTTTGGCAATTGAATAAAGAAGAGAGAGAGAGAGAGAGAGAGAGCAGCTACAAATAAAATGAAACTTAATAAGCCCATACAAACATAAAGATGACAAGTATCAACAAAGGAAGGAAGAGCCAACCAAAAACAAGTGTGACCAGTAATGAAGCAAAGCACAACCACTAACAACCATAGTAACATCAAAGAACACAATGAAGCAAAGACGACAGAGCATGAGCAAAAGCACCAAGCCAACAATAGAATGATGAAGCACAGGAGATTTGACTACAAGAGTGAAGAGACAGGGGAAAATGCCTCTTTATACCCACCAAAATACAATGGCCAAAATCCTCCTAAAACCATTAAAAAACATGCCAAAAATTAATGTCCCTAACCATCAATCACAGTAAAATCATCGTAACGAAGTGTCTTCGACCAATCAATGAGTACAGATTAATGGAAACCTTGCTTGCAAATAAAGCATCTTCAACCAATTGATGAGCAAGTAAACAAAGCTTCATACACATTAGTGTGAAAGCAAATAAAGTATCTTTTACTAATTAGCAAGCACAAACTAATAGATGCCTTGCCTGTAACCCCTTGGGGGAGGAAAGGGCAAGTGATAATGCCAAAACTTCACTAGCCTCTTCGCCTCTTGGTGATTGCCTCAAACGTCCTAGAAGAGCGCTTGCATGCCGATATCACAACTCTAACCCATTAGCCCTTTTCTACAAGGATATTTGCTCAAGTCTAGCCACGAGTTGCCCAACAATCACCTGTCACTCCATATAAAACTACATCCCCAATCACTATTATTCATGGTTATGCATAAAGAACAATACTTGCCTTCCATCTCAGTAGGCCACATTAATCGCCAACCATGCAGTCTGGTTTACCCTTTTAGACTTTTTTACCCCTAACAGCATGCCTATATAAATGCACCAAATATTTTTGTAACCCTAAGATATTTTTTTGAAATTCCTCGCCTGTACTCTATCTGACTACTAATTTAAGCATCAAGGTGTCTTCAGACAACCCCTAGACTACCATCATCGGTGTCTTCTTTGTGTGCAAGTCTTGTTATTCACACTCAATAGGCCAAGAGCTTATCAAATTTATATCTATGTCAATTTAGTGCATATATCTACATAAAGACGTAGCGATAAGGGATCCGTGACAAAAGAGTTTAGTATGTAAAATGTGCTGTAACGATTTTGAACTATACAGATGGCAAAAATTACTTTTTAAAATTAAATTAAAATTAAAAGTTTTTTTTTTGTTTGTAAATTTTATAAATCGAGTGTCCATGCCACAGTTGAGAAAGTATATTCAAGAGAAGAGAAAATTATTGATATATTCTTCCAAACGTGGCTCTAGCATTGTTATATCCTCGTAGATCAGAAAGGACCGTAGAATCATGAAGGTGCAAATATCTATCGCATTTCTAAACTCCTTCTGTTTAAGAATCCAATACTTTGGATTTGGATCATAAAACTTATGCTCTAAGCCATTTTACATTTACAAGTATATATATCCTTAAATACATTTCTTTCAGTCAATTAATGCAGTAGTTAAATGCAAGGATCTAGCTATAGGGTGAGACTTTTTGTATAGTCAGGCTTAATTCATACAAATTGGTAAGTGATTCTTATGCACCTATGTTAGGAGCTTCCAACAGAAAAAAAATCAATGAAAGGAACCCCATCCTTGCTCCTCTGTCCTACTGCATCCTGATTGACTTCTTCATCATCTAATAGTCTATTGCCATTGTCCGTCACTACACTTCTATTCGAATCCGTATTTACTTGAAGAAAATCATAGAACTCAACCAATTGGCTTCTATCTGCAATATAATATAAAGGGATCATACATATTAATGACTGGAATAATAATTTCATCGTTATATAGCATGACTTGACCATAACGAATTTGACTCGCATGAGGCACTTTTAGAAGAGTAATATAAATAATTGTTGACGAGCAAATTAACTGTTGATATTTTAATAAATTACAAGAAATTGAACAATAGTTTATAAACTTCTATCTATTTTCTCCTTCGATTTTTCATCATTGGTAAATTTATCGTATTGTACTTAACCTTCTATACTTTGCATTTTAAAAAAGCAGTAAATACATGCATGAATTTTATTACTTTAAACAAAAAGATCATAATAATGAAAAAAAATTAATGCTATAAATAATTACCTTGAAGCATCATGGTGCCAGAACTTGGATCTTGAAAGTGAAACTTGGGAAATTGGAAATGCGTAAATGTGGCACAAGGAAAGCCATATTTTTCATAATATTTCTCAATAAAGGGTGGAAGATTCCTTGTCTCAAGAGGTGTTTGATGACTCTGATCATCTTGGCTTGGAGAAAAGTTACTGTGATGATGAGCAATAGGCCGTTTTGCATAGAGTTTAGATCTTTCTCGGCGAATCCTTGCCATCATAACATGCCAGTGATTCTTGACGGCGTTATCTGTCCGTCCAGGAAAAAGCCTTGCAATTACAGCCCATCTGTTACCATGAATCCGGTGAGAGGTTAGAAGCCTTTCTTCTTCTTCCTCTGTGAATGGACTTCTATTTATTCTTGGATCCAGTTGATTGAACCATCTCAAGCGGCAGCTCTTCCCTGAATTAATTAACGTAAGACGCAGTATGTTAATTATAGCTATATATTTATGCACATGCATCTTGGAAATAATATTTAGGTTTCTAGCTAAGTCTTTTTGCATCAAATTCCACCAAGAAAATAGTGAACTACCAACCTCACTGGCTAACGCATGCAATACATAATCAATTGCTGGATTTTATTGGTATAAAAATATCTTTAATTAAGGCAATAGGAAAGGGTATATATATCCTGTTGATTTGATGCTAAACTAACTATTTAAGTTGTTGTGAATTTGACAGCAAAAAGTTAATTATTACAAGAAGATTAATTAGTTGGGTGATCTGATGATTCACCTGATCTTCCTCGAAGCTTTTCAGCTATGGCGTTCCAGTTATGAGGTCCATAACGTTCCACCGACTCCCGAAGTTTTTCATCCTCAGCTGGCCTCCAATGGCCTCTACTGCACATATTATCTTCCCTAAAATTTAAGAATACAACAAAAACAGTAATAAAGAGTGAAGAGAAACCCTAATAACTCAATAGGGTTTCTCTAATCCTCCCTTTTTGCTTGATTTTTTATCCCTGTGCTATGTGTGTAATCAACTATATGAACACAAAGAAGCTATGCTTATGAATATCAAGGCCGAAATAGAAATTAATTAAGAAAGAGGGATGAGAAAGTAGGAAGGCAAAGGAAAGAGACGCAGTTATATAGAGATTATATGGTGATGGGTGGGGGGAAGATGGAAAAGTGTTTTCCGTTAGAGAGTGGGAGGGTTTGGACAGACCCTTTCACCTGCGACTGATGCAAACGTTTTGGCTAACAAACACCCTTGCAAGTAACACACCTTAATATATATATATATATATATATATATATCATATAAATCAATTTATATACATAATAATTTAATAGTGTGGGGAATATTGGAAAAGAGGTTGCTTAGTGGAGCGAGTTTGGTTCTGCTTTCAACATCTTTCTAAGTTTCTAACCTGCAACGTCTACTTATAAACCACCAATTAAGCTTTGCTTCTCATTTTCTATATTTTATGTATTTACGAATGGAATTACATTGAAATTTATCAAATATGTGACATCAAACGAAATTACTTATGTCACTTTGCTTGCCATTCTCAACATTGAATTTGACCCAAAACCCTAATCAACCCATTTCAAAGTGCTTTTAGAGACGTCATTTGGGTGGACATATATATACCACTTGCTTCTGTAGAAACATGAACTGAAGGGATAATACAATGTATAGAATAGCCATCAATTTGGCATATCAATAGAATAGAAAAAAGTTAAAACGAAAAAGTTTGTGGGGTTTGGTATTGTTGTTAGACTATATATATGGAAGTTAACGCACACGGATGGATGCCTTTTAGGTTTTGATCAGCTTTCCTAACTAACAACATTTAGCTTAGAAACTTTACTAATGCACGTGGAGACCCGTATTCAGCCTCCATCATTATATACTCTTGTCTTTGATCAGTCAAACGTCTCTAATGCTGTTACAGAACATTAATTTACAGATCTGCCCTAAACCCTTAATATGGTTCCCCACTGCACGCACTTCGTATCACGTATAATATATAGAATGATTAACTAATGTTAGATATACAAAATCATTTAATTGATCAAAGGATTGATCTTATAATTCAAAACCAGTTGGTAATATGTGCGGCTTGTTTATAGTTAAATACACAAGCAATTAGTATATCAAATTTTAATCCATTAGCTGACCGTCAAACCTACTAATTCATGCAGTATACGTAAAAAAATTTAGTAGATAATTATATTAATTAATAAAAGCAAAGTTATAATAAAAATTCATGAATGGTATTCTTGTGATGTCATATGACCTAAAGCAAGGAAAATTTGCCACGTAGCCGCCATCAATTATTTGAGATAACCACATAAGTTAAGGGGAAAAGGGGGTTTAGGCTAGACTTGTTTACTTTCAAGATAGAGAATGTCAACATTAACCCAATAACAAAACAAATGAAATGTCTATCTGAGAAATTCTAATATTTGTGACATCATAACCTCAACAACCTTTTAAAATAGTTAGAGTTATACGACCTTATATATATCCAACATACCTTTGTTCCCATTGTAGGTTTTCACACAAAAAAAACTATTGACGTTTTCTTCCTCTAACCATGAGAACAACCGCTGCAAGAAAATCTGATCAGTCACAACAAAAGTCACACTAATTTTTCATAAAAAGTTTCAGTAATAATAATATTTTTATATTAAAATTTTTCATTTAATGACGATAAATAGTATTTGTCACAAAAATTGACATTTTTTATAACAATTAAATCTTATTATTATTATTAAAAATCATGTTAATGACAAATTTGTTTATCATCATAAGGTTAATATTTAGTGACAAAAACATATTATAGTCACTATAGAATGAACAACTTTCAATCACTATGAAATCTAATAGACTTACACTCCCTAGAAATTGAACCCAAAACCTTTCAGATAGCCACCGCTACATATTTCGATCTTTTGATTTATAATTAGCATTTATTATATATAAATTATTATTTTCTTATTTAGATTTCTTAATTTTTCAAGTCAACATTTCTTTTATCTTTTCCAATTAAACAATATCATTTGAATTTTTAAATAATTTGTATTAAATGTTTATATTTTATTTAATATATCATTAAATCATTCTTATTTAGTAAATGTCATTGATACTTACAATAACAAATTTAAAATTTTCAATAAATTAAAATAAAGTATCATTATAATATTATAAAAATTATTTATATATATTTATAAAAACTATATTTGAAAATTTTAAAACAATATTTATTGTTTTAAAATTTTTGTATGAATATAAAATAATATTTGTCACTAAAGCTTTTTTCAGTTACACATATTTATGTCATTACTAAAAACTTAATATTTGTGACAATCAATATTGTCACTAAAGTTTTTTTAGTGCCAACATATTCATATCATCACTAAGAGTATAATATATGTGACAATCAATATTATTGCTAAAAAAAATTTTTAGTATCAACATATTTATCTCATCACTAAAAACTATTTCAATTATTATAATTGTTGTCACTAAAAATATACTATTTTTCCTCCAACTTAAAATTTTTGGCGGATGCAAAAATTAATTTTTAGTAACAACTATTATGATGAGAAATAAAGCTTATCACTAAAAATTATTATTTTGTGACCATAAACAAATATTGTCAATAATATTGGTGGTTTATTAACAATAGTGAAATATTGCCACTAAAACATTGTTTTTAGTGATGAGAATAACACTTATCAATAAATTCTTGTCACTAAAAGTCAAGTTTCTTATAGTGAATATGAGGGTTGACAATGCATTAACCTATTAGATTCCCAATAATGAGGTAAAATAAGATCTTATAGTTCTGATCTGTTCATTTTTCATAATAACACTAATTAAACGTAACTTGTGTAGCCATGGATTCAACTAAAGGGGTGATTTTTAAGATTTTATGCTTTTGAAAAATTTTTCAAAAATCTCCTTTTCAAATTTCATAAAACTTACTAATTTTCTTAAAACACGAAATAAACAACTTCATACAATAATTCCAATAAATTAACATTCACAATATCAACAACTCAACTTTAGCATGAACAATAATGAATCACAATAATATAATGTGCATAAAATAAAAGTATAGGATAGAGAGATTCAAATGTAGGCTTATAGTCATTCCCCCTTGAAAAATCGTCTCTAATGCTAAATCCTTCTCCAAGCTCTCAACCAAGCTTCAATCCACTAATAATCAATCCCTCCAAGTTTAGAATAGGCATATGGAGAAACTTCACAATGATTGCTTAACCACAATTAAAAACTCTTTGAGAATCTCACTCTAAAGAAGAAAAACAAAGAGTTTACCACTCTTTCTAATCTAGTTAAGGCTAACCCTAAAAAATCTAAAAGTGTTTGAGTAAAAATGAAAAGAATTTGAAAGAACTCAACATTCAGAATACAAACTAAAACTCTAAAGGTATAGATTCACTCAAATCTAGCTTAAATTGAAGAAATCAAGTAATGAATTGAAGCACAAATGAAATGGTGAACGTTTGCCTCTGAGATATTAAGGTTTTACAATGAAGAAATGTGATAAATGAATATTTATAGCAAATAAGAATAGCCCATAGTAAAAAGACTGTTATTTCAAATGTTACCCTTTATGATCAGAGTTGTAATCATGATTGCGAATCCAAAATTTGAATTACAATTAGACTCATGATCAGAATCGCAAAGAGCCAATTCAAAACCTTATGATTCGAATCGCAAAAATACAGTGAAAATGTCAATTTGAATTACCTTGAAATGCAAAATCTCTAGCACCCTTGAGTGGCTTGCGATTAGAATCACAAAAACTAGTTCAATTACCAATTTGAATCATCAAATTTTGAAACTCTCTATCACTTGCCCTGCAGCTGGGATATGTTTGCAAACATAGTTCAAAATTGCCAATTCGAATCATAAGGCTAGATTTGGAAAAAAAAACTTTATAAACTCATTACAAAACTTATATTTCAATCCAAACACATATTTTCAAGTTGAAATGATTTGATAAATCATTTAAGAATTGAATGTTTTTGGTGAAAATTTTCAAAAGCTTTTTAACAAATTCTTGAGGTAAACCTTCTAAAAACAATCCCAAAAATTGAGCTAAGTTCAAATAATCTTATACCATTACATTTTAACTAAAACAAGGCATAATCTAAGTCTTCATCAATTGAACCAAAGCCTTTCAAGACTAATTCACTAAAAATAAACAATATAACTTATCCAAAATTATTTGTTGTCATCAAAATACAAATTAACTTATTTAGAAAATAGGGGCTAAGGTCAACAATCCTTCCTTTTTTTTATGATGGCAAACAATTTTGGAGTTAGAAATGAATCAATCAGCAATAAAAAACCAATTTCAATCAAAAACACATTTATGCACAAAAAACTCCCCCTAACTTTACAACTCCCCCTCAAAACATACATATATCAAACAATAACACAAAAGTATGCATAAACTCCTCCAAAATACTTAAATTCTCCCCCTTTTGGTATATCAAAAAAGATAAAGATAAATCAAATAATCAAAACTCAAGAATATATTAAAAACTAATCCATAAGTTATCAGAGTCAAAGTATAAACAATAAAAGTAAAACATGAATTTAAAAAGGGATAATGGGGCTAAGGGAGCAATTAAACACCATCTTATCATCAGGTGACACAGCATGTTAGATCTTATTTAGTTGACCTTTCATGTTGTTCAACCTTCCATAGAGGTCTCTGATCTTAACATTCATATTTGCTTTCAGTGTGTTAATCCTTTCATTTATCTACCTTTGATTTGCTTGAAAAGTGTACTCTAGATTTTCAAAGAACTAAGTTTGCTAGAACTACATTTGCCTCAACATGTTCATAGTTTTAGTTTGAAGATCTTCATTTCCAGCTCCAGATCCTCAGGCACCAGTAGCAAAAGGTCTCCCAAAAGCAGAACTATTTTGTCTTGTTCATCTACCACTTACAAGATTTAGTTGCATTTGTCACCAACTAATCGCATTTAGGCAAGTGGAACTACTAATATTGTCAACCTCTTTTTCCAAACTCAATGGCACTTGAAAATAGGAGAAAACTTCAATCAATATCATCCTGTAAGGTAGAAAACTTTGATTAAGCTTGGTGAAGAATGTGCCCATGTAGGATAGAATTAAGTATGGAATGTTCACTTCAATCTCAATCTTTATAGCCTACATTAAGAATAATTCATCCTCAACAATATTTGTTGTGTTGGTTTGCTGGGCAAGGATTGTCTTAACAATGGTGTAATGGAAAAGATGATCCTCTACAGACAAACTAGTTATCATGAGTTTTCTGGTTGCAAAGACATAAGCAATATTGTGAAAAAATAATTCGATAGCCTTTTCTCTTGAATAGTCAACCATATCTTTACTAGTTATAAAACTACTATCACCCTCCATGTCAAAAAATTTTGCACGTAGACTCAACATCCAAATTTATAGCCGTCCTTATAACATGAACAAATGTTTTCCCATTAGCAACACTTAGATTTGTATAAAACATTCTAACCAACCTAGGATGGCATTTGGCACTAAGGTCAAAAACTTCATTAGCTTATATTTTTGTAACAAATCATGCAAAGCAAGATTGCTATTCTTTAGAAAATTTGGATCCCAACATCTTAAAAGAGAAACAAGCTTCTCTTTATATTTGGAATACCTATCATATGATTCATCATTGGCAAAGAATTTTTCTCTTTATTGGAAACATTCATGCAATAGGCACACTTATCTTTGACCAAATTTCTTTTTTTTTTTTTGAACCAGAGACAAATTCATCAATTATTTTGGCTAGAAGTTTGAGAGAGAAAATATAAGAGTAAATTTAGAGGTTTTGAGTTTTTGGGTGAAATCAAAAGATTTAATTAGTTAGAATTGAAGGAAAAAGATAGGAGATTGTTTTGGTGAAGAGAAATTTGAGTTTAACTAGTGGAATTTAAAGATTTTAGAAGGCAAAAAATGATTTAGTTGAGAAAGAGTGGCTAGGGTTTAGAAAAGGTTTGAAAAATAGGCCTAAAACATGTGTAGAGTATTTATAGATCTTGCCCTTGATTCAAATCACAATTAAAATTGCAAGGCCAAAATTGGCTAAGTGATTTGAATCATGATCAAAATCGTGAAAGAATGGCTAATGAATTTTAGCAGTGATTTGAGTTATTGATTCTAGATGCAATCCTTTGAAAAACAACCCGAGACCTTCCTAAAATCACTGATTTGAATTACAAATTTAGCTGGCTTTAGGCGATTTGAATTGCGAGATCTAAAAATAATTTAAGACACTTATAATTTGACTAATTCGAATTGCAAAATGAACTGCAATGGGGTGATTCAAACCGCAAGGTAGCTACTATAGAAATTCTTCAGTTTGTCTACACATTTCCAAAGACAAACCATGAATACTAAGCGTCAAACCTTAAAAAATGTTTGAAGAACATGAAAAAACAACTTAGAACAATTTGGTACCTACAAAAAAAAATTGGAGGACTCTCTAATACCTTAGTTATAATTGAATTAAACGACAAAAACAATTTAAATAAATTTAAATCAAATTAGACAGTCAATTGAAATAACTTAAAAATCACAACAAATAAATATAAGATAATCAAATCAAATAAACTCATATTCCAAAGGATTCAATATGCATAATTCTCTTTTAACAAAAGCAAATTGATTTTCATCGATAGGTTTATTGAAAATGTCAACAAGTTGAAAATTAGTTTGAATAAATTCAAGAACAATGTCTCCTTTTTGAATATGATCTCTTATGAAATGATATCTTATCTCTATATGCATAGTTATTGAGTGCATAATTGGGTTTTTGGTGAGATTAATGGCACTTGTATTATTACATTTGATCCAAATTTTCTCAAAGTTTAAACCATAATCTGATAATTATTGTCTTATCCAAAGGACTTGAGTGCAACAACTATCTATGGCTACGTATTCCACTTTAGTAATAGACAAAGTCATGTTATTCTACTTTTTATTGTGCCATGAGACTAAAGAGTGGCTAAGAAATTAATATGCTCCCATAGTTCTCTTCCCCACTTCCAGCGAAGACAATGTCGAAATAACCTACTAAGTAGCTAGAGCTTGCTTTAGGATACCACAACCCCATGTGTGGTGTGCCTACAAGGTATCTAAGGATTCTTTTAACAATAATCAAATGTGATTCATTGGGATTAGATTGAAACCTTGCACACATACACACACTAAACATTATGTCATGCCCCTATACATTGTGACATTTATTTTCTTACCTCCTCCATCAAGATCAAGTTTTGTTAAAGGACTCATTGGAGTTCCAAAAGACTTAGCAATTTCCATATCAAATCTTTTTAGAAACTTTCTTGTGTATTTGGTTTGGTTTATTAAAATTTCATCCTTTGATTAATTAATTTGAAGACCAAGAAAATAGTTAAGCTCACTTATTATAGACATTTCAAATTCACCTTACATAATCTTAACAAATTCTTTGCACAAGGATTCATTAATAGCTCCAAAAATAATATCATCAACATATATTTGTACTAAAAGAATGTCATTACCTTTATGCTTTATAAACAAAATAATGTAAACCTTTCCTTTTGAAAAGCTTTTTGCAAAATAAATTTGCTTACACACTTTAGGAGCTTCTTTGAGACCATAAAGAGCCTTTCTAAGTTTAAAAACATGATTAGATAGAGGTGATTTTCAAATCCAATGGGTTGTTCAACATATACCTCTTCCATAATCAAATCGTTTAACAAAACACTTTTCGTATCCATTTGATAAAGTGTGAATCCCTTAATGCAAACATATGCTAATAACATTCTTATAGCCTTTAATCTTCTTATAGGCACATAAGTTTCATTGAAATCAATGTTTTCTTCTTGGTTATAGCTTTTAGCAATCTGTTGAGCTTTGTTTCTCACTATAACATCAATCTCTTCAAATTTATTCTTAAAAATCTATTTAGTTCCTACAATTATATGATTATCAAGTGTTAGCGCAAGATCCCAAACTTGGTTTCTTTCAAATTGGTTGAATTCTTCTCACATTGCTAAGATCTAATATTTATCATATAGCTTCATTAATGGTTTTAGGTTCAAATTAAGAAAGGAAAGCCAAATGATCACAAATGTTTCTTAATGCATTACATGTTTGCTGGATTTGCTCGATAAAAAATCAAAATTTTTAAGGTTTTCAAAAAAATAAATCGAGCAAATCTGCCTGGATCTCGTTGGTTTTAGGGTGATATATTTGTATAAAATTGAATTGAAGGCTCAACTAACCTTTAATCGAGCAGATCTACTGGATTGTGCCACCAAGTGTCTTGGTCCTCCAGTTTGCTCATGCTGGAAACTGCAGGAAATGGCCTTCAACTTTTTGAGTTCTGCCTCTGGCTCAAGTGCTAGCTTGTTTAGAGCTGGGATTTCGATTTCAAAAATTGGCTGAGGTCCACGGTTAAAACCCTAGCAGAGCTCGATCGAGATCCTCGATTTTTCCCTTCAGCTAGTTTGCATCCAAAACGCAACGTTGGTAGGAAATGGGCTAGGCCAAACAACATGTCATTTGGCCAGCAATCAAAGGCCAAAATGACATGTCGTTTTGCCCCACATAAAAGAAAACTATTTTTCTTTTAGTCCTTGCAATTTCAATAAATTGCATTTCAGCCCCTAGCAATTTCAGCAAATTGCATTTTAGTCCTTGGATATTTAATATATCCACATGGTGGCCATAACTCATTTTTCGTTTTGCGTGTGACCTGATAGGCCCCCAAAATATTGATAAAAGTCCAAAATGCCCTTCAAATCATTTGAAGGCATATAAAATTAATCTAATTAATTTTAATTAATTTCTCTAAATTAAGTGCTTGTGGACTTTTAAGTTATAAGACAATTCTAGCAAGCCATTTAGCTATCCAAATTTTGATGGGAGTCATCAATGGTGACAAGCCTATCTGTGAATGATCTTAATGCATGATTGAATCCTTTCATTACCCATATCTGGATTAGTCAAAGGTATGGATAAATGTCAACCTTTATAACTAA
>JANHAO010014095.1:0-15513 GCA_026873985.1 Saraca asoca | reverse complement strand
GGAAAAATAAAACAAAGTAATTTCAAATTCTTATGAGACTTAACTACTTAAAAAATGAGTACTGGTTGAAAAGGGCATAGATAGACACTAGGATGCCAAATTGTTAGGGGTCTTTCTCCTTTGATCCTAAGATAAACATTTGAAGCTCGAACTGATGTAAAATAGTCTTATAATTTGATTTTATAAACCCATGAGATTCATATAACATAGGCAACTGAACTGAATTTGGTTGCAGTGACTATAAATTCCTCTACAGTTGATGAAATAACATCTATGACTATAAGCAATAAAAACATTTTCCAAAACAGACTGCCCCAGATTGAATAAAGCAAAAAAAAAGAAAAGAAAAAATTGAACAACTAATAAGCAATTATCAGATAAGCATTTAAGATGGATAAATCATGACCTTTTATAAATAACTGTGTAGTCTTCTAAAAATAATTTACAAAATGCTTTAGCTTATATCAGGTAAGCAACCAAGCAAAATATATATCAAGATTAACAACAAAATTTTCTTCCATTTTTGCAATAATTCTCAAACGTCAACTAACAAGTTGTCCCTTATATTATCTAAATATGAAGAGAAATAAGAAAAAAGATATAAAAAGGTAAGGAAGTAGATAGACATACAATATAAAAAAAGCAGTCCTATCAAATAGACCAAATGTAAAAGCTTTGGGGCTACCGGCTATACTATTGTCCTTGTCACGAAGCTTCAATCTTGAGAAAAACAACTGCGTATAAAAAACAAAAATAAATTTTGAAGTAGGCCAAATAGAGAAAGCACAAATAAGGGAAAAGGAATTCGAGCAAACAAATGAAAAATGTAACAAACTCAAGAATTGCTGTCACTAAGTGGTCGTGCCATCGTAGATGTCGCCGTCAGAATGCTATTGCCGTAATGTGGCTTTGTTTGAAAAATGGAGAGAGAATAAGGTGAGTGTTGCTTGGCCTCTACAAGTGAATGAAAACCATTTTATGGGAGAAGGGGATTCAAGAAATCTGGGGGATTAGGGTTAAAGATTTAAAAGGCTAAAGAATCCAGATATAATATGCCGACTGAATGTTTCGATTGCAAAAAATTTCTGTAACTAATATAAAATTTTTATAATTGGCAATTACATGGCAATCGAATAGCCACCAAAATGCTTGCTACTGAACCATTTCAGTCACTGATTCAATGGCTAAGTTCTTAAATATATCATATTTTCTGTTCTTAACAAATCAGTTGCAAAGTTGTCTCATTTCGGTCACCATTAGATATTGAAAAAATTTGATCACTATTTTTGATCGCTAAAATTTATTTTTTTTTTGTGGTGAGTGTTGTATAAGTAGGAATAATATCAGAAAAGATATGAATAGAGAATTAAGATCTTTTATATATCCATTTTACTTAAATAAAACATATTTACTTATACTTTATTAAAAAATTTTAATAATTATACTTAAATCCCTTATATCCATTACCAATAATAAGGCAATACTTAATAATTTTTCAAAAAAAAATTCCCTCTAAATGCCATTTCATTAAACAAAGCAACAAATCTAATTTTACACCTAATTTCTACTCTTACAAGCATTTTCATAAAGGGAAAGTGTACTTGATTAAATTTCACACTTCATATAGTCTGCAAGATATAGATAAGGTACTAAGTACAAGTCATTCAAGCATTAGTCTGGTCTAGTCTTCATCTTCTTCAAAGTGAGAATCTTCAGTAACATTAGCATCTAAATCATTCTCTTCTTCTTCATTCTCACTCAACACATATCTTGTTTGCTTGTGATTAGCCCACTGAGGTTTAGTACTTGTTGGTGCAACTTCAACCACTTCATCAGTTCCAAGAAAGCTAGAAAAAGCGAAACCCTGCCCAGTTTCTTCACTCTCCATTTCATCTTTGTCAAGATTAACTCTGGATAGCACTAAATCACTTTTTTTGAGAAAAATGCCTCATTGGCTGGAGTTAGTTAGAGAAAAAAATTGGAATTTGTTGTAGCTAACTTGATTAGAGAGATTAAAGGGTATAATACATGGAAGTTGTTGCTACTGTAGTTGGTTCCTAGTATTTAACTATTTAGTTGTTGTTTCAGTAGAACATGGATAGATTAAGTAGCTTTTCTATTATGTTATATTGTATTTAAATAGCAATCTGAGGTTCAATAAAATTGTGTGATAGCAACATATCTCTTTCTTTCTTTTAACCAAGTTCTTAACCAAAACCAAATCTGAAAAATCTAACAAATTGGTATCAAAAGCTTTTCTCTTGTGAGACCTGTGAGTAATTTGAGAGAAAAAAAATAAAATGTTGTTATAGAAATTAAAACACTCACCTTCAACCATAAACACCATGCAAGCTAAACCCCTTTTTACTGTTATAGCTCTTCCAGTGTTTGATGGTCTAAATTGCCAAGTTTGGGCAGTAAGAATGGAAACTTTCCCAGATATCAATGACATATAGGAAGCTATTGAGGAGGATTATGACATCTTTCCTTTGCCTAAGAATCCAACAATAGCTTAACTAAGGAATCACAAAGAAAAGAAGTAGACAAAGTCAAAAGCCAAGTCTTATTTGTTCTCTACCGTTTCTCTAACAATATTCACCAAAATCATGACTCTAAAGATAGCTAAAGAGATATGGGATTCTCTCAAGAAAGAGTATGAAAGAGATGAGAGGATTAAAGGGATGTAAATGCTAAATCTAATTAAGGAATTTGAGACAATTCAAGAATACTCAGATAAACTTTTGGGAATTGCAAGCAAGGTGAGATTGCCAGAAGGTGAATTTGGTGATTTTAGGATAATGAAAAAATTGCTTGTGACAGTTCCTAAGTGGTTTGAGACAATACTCTCAGCCTTGGAAAATTCCAAAGATCTATCAACCATCACTTTGGCAGAACTTTTGAATGCCTTGCAAGTACAGGAACAGAGAAGGTTTATCCTGGGGCTCTGAAAAACATAGAGAAGAAGGAGTGAGTTTCATAGAAACTCAGTGAGTAAACAATCCCATGATCACCCAAAAATCCCATTTGGAAAAATCATGTTCAAAAGTGTATATATATATATATAAATATAGCCGTAAAGATATGCCTACCCATTCTGTAGCCATAACCTCAATATACATTTGAAAATGATAATCTGATATGAAAATCAAGTAATTTAAGACATAATATTTGATACAATGAAATAAACAACCATGATTTCAAAATAGATTTGAAAACATGATAACAAACAATATAATAATAATTATCAAAATATGTTACTATGAAAATATGCTCATCATAACCTAGTATAAAAGAAAAATCAATAAAGATTTCTAAAAGTGATAAATGCTCAATATAGCAAAATATACAACTGCAATCCCAAAGGCAACTCCAAGAGGGAACCACCACAATATAGTCATGATCTATCCAACACATCTATCATATTCTCATACTATTATCCCTGTCCGCCATATATGTCCCTCCAATATATATACATAAGTGCACTTGTGGGTTCCCAAGAATTATCCAGTGGATCCAATACCTCAAATCAATTAGCTTAATAAATCAGGTAGCATAAATCTCAAAACAACAACATTATTATATCACAGTATATAAAAGTTTTTGTTCAAGTAAGCAATGTTTATTATACATACATCAATGTACCAAAGCATTTTCATATCCATTTATTACATGGAAAAATATAGAATTTCCAATTTCAACAATATAGGGTAGAATGAAAATGCATAATTTCTATAACGGCAAACCATTTCATAAACACTAACAACATGTAAATATACTTTTGAAACCACTTTAATATATATGTAAGGAAATTTCATAATTTAAAAGGATTAATAATATTTTATATAAAAAAATTAATCTATATTCACTAATGGGATCCTGAAGTGAGGAGGATTGTCTACTCACCTTAGAAATTCATAAAGTGCTAGATCATCTAAAGCTCCAAAATTTTCCGTTAATGTGCTTAAGTCGTCAAAGAGAATTTAGCTGGAGCAAATCCATAAGAAAATTTCCATCCTTCTTTAATTTTGAAAATAACTATTCAAACTAGATCTACTTAGAAACTTGATGTAGGTAAAATAAATTTTTTATTCTAAAATTACTCACCACTCTTCAAAGTATTGGTAGGGAGCTTACCGCCGACCAAATCGTCACTGGTAGGCCAAAGAAAACTACTGGTCGAACTACACTATTGAGGGTTTCAACATAAATATCTTAAAAACTAGTTGTAGGATTACTATAAAATAAATATGATGATTTAGGAATACTCACTGGAGTCTGAAGTGCCAATAAGTAGCTCCCTATGAGCTAGAACGTTGTCGGTGAGCTAGTTCTAGTGCTAGTTGAACTAGCTAAAACAGGGGAAGGAAAGCTTCACTGGTTGAATGGTGCAATGGAAGATGCCGAAGAGGAAGCTCATTGGCTAGATCACATTGGACGATGACGATAAGCTAGAGGAAAGGAAGATCACTGGTGTATACAATAGAATAGGGGGCTTTACCTAAAAGAGATCATGCTCAAAAAAGGAAAGGAAGAATCCAGAAATGACGAAAGAGAAAGAGAGGTAGATGGTCGACCACCAGAGGTAGTCAGACGACGTTGAACACAATGAGATAGCTAAAGCAGCAAAAGGAAGCTTCGAGAAGTTAGGTGCGTGAGGAAGAAGCCAGCCTCGGGAGGTATATAACATAAAATGAAATGGGGCAAATTATAGTTTGACCCCATTGACCTTCCATCGACTTCAATTAGGTCCTTCTAGAAATTACAATCTGACCCCAGCAAAATTTTAAACTATTTTCATTTCAGTCCCTTAGTATTTTTTCTTTTTTATTTTTATTATTTTATTATTTTATTTTATTTTATTGAGATATTATAGTTTATAAGGTAGGAAAGGTCAATTGAGGGAGCATTACAGGCCAAGTTATTGTTTAGTCAAGGTGGTAAAGGAAAAAAAGAAATGGAAGAAAGAGGAAATGAATCAATATGATAGTAAGGTAGGAAGTAGTGGCAAGAAAAACTTTCCTCCTTGTGAACACTGTGGAAAGAAAGGCCATCCACCTAACAGATGTTGGAAAAGACCAAATGTTAGGCGCAACAAAAGCAAGTAGCTAGGGCATATTGCTAAGATATGCAAAAATAAATCTCATAAGCTATAGAAGCTTAGGTTGCTGATCTCTAGGAGGAGCAGTTGTTTGCTACAAATTGTCTTTCAGCAAATTGTTCAAGGGAAATGTGGCTGGTAGATAGTGTTTGCTCTAATCATATGACTAGCAATCTAGAGTTATTTATGGTGCTTAAAGAGGTTGAAGGCATGAAGGTGAAGATAGGCAATGGAGATTACATAGAGGTTAAAGGCAAAGGTAACATTCTTTAGAAACCTCTTCAGGTACAAAGATGATTTCAAATGTTCTTTTTGTACCTAAAGTTGATCAGAATTTGCTTAGTGTTGGCCAGATTCTTGAAAAGGGTTTTAAATTATTGTTTAAGGGTTGCATGTGTGTGATTAAGGATGCTAAGGGTCAGCATGTGTTTAGGGTTAGTATGAAAAGTAAATACTTTCCTTTAGACTTGAGAAAAAATGAGCAAACAACTCATGTTATAACTGACAGTGCAACTGGATTGTGGCATAAAAGGTTAGGCCACTACAATCAGGTTGTTTTGCAGGATCTTAGAAAAAGAATTTGGTGCAAGGATTGCCTCTATTGGAAGATCTTAAATCGATTTGTAAAGTCTACCAATTTGGGAAGCAAACTAGGATGTCCTTTACTCAAACAGCCTAGAGAGCAACTTAAAAGCTACAGTTGGTCCATACTGACCTTAGTGGACCTATACTTGAGTCATCTTTGAAAGGAAGTCACTATTATATTGCATTTATAGATTATCTAACTAGAATGTGTTGGATCTATTTCTTGAGATTCAAGACTAAAGTTGTAGGAATGTTTTAGAGATTCAAGGTTTGGATTAAGAATCAAAGTGGCCACAAGATTTTTGTCATCAAATTAGATAACGGGATAGAGTATACTTCAAGCCAATTTACCAAATTTTGTGAAGAGGCTGGAATAGAGCACTAGTTAACAGCTCCTTACACTCCATAATAAAATGGAGTGAGTGAAAGGAAGAACAAAACTATTATGGAGATATCTCACTACATGCTTCATGAGAAGGATCTTCCTAAGAAGTTTTGGGCTAAATCAGTTAAAATTGTTGTGTTTTTATAAAATAGGTTGTCCACAAAAGGAGTGCAAGGGAAAACACCTTTTGAAGCATGGTATGATTATAAGCCTTTTGTAAAGAACTTAAAAGTGTTTAGTTGTATCTATTATACTCTTCTACCATAGGTAAAGAGAGACAAGTTGGATATAAGAGCTTATCTAGGCATCTTTATAGGCTATAGCAATTTCTCTAAAGCCTATGGAGTGTTTCAACCATAATCTGGAAAGATTATGATCAGTTGAGATATCCATTTTGTAGAAGAGGAAAAGTGGCATTGGAAGGATAAAGAAGGCACACCAGTAGCTATCTCACAACCATTTGTAGCTTTACCATTAGTTAAGGATAAGATTGTTGATGATCCACCCATTAGAGGTACAAGGTTGTTAAAAGATATATATTAGAGATGCAATCTCTCTATGGTGGGACCTGGACATTTCAATGAAGCAATAATAAATCCTAAATGGATAGATGCAATGCAGGAGGAGTTAAAAGTGATCGAGAAGAACCAAACTTAGAACTCGGTTGATAGACCATAGAACAAAAGGGTTATAGGAGTGGAGTGAGTGTTCAGGACAAAGCAAAATGCTGATGGTTCCATCAACAAACATAAGGCAAAGTTAGTGGTTAAGGGCTATGCATAGGTGTATGTAATGGATTCTCATACACTTTTGCACTTGTTGCATGTTTAGATACCATTAGGTTAATCCTTACAATAACAGCTTAAAAAGGGTGGATTGTATACCATGTTGATGTCAAGTTAGCCTTCTTAATGGCTACTTGGAAAAGGAGGTTTTTATGGAACAAATAGAAGTGTTTGCTATTCAAGGGCAAGAAGATAAGGTTTACTTGTTGAAAAAGACCTTGTATGGGTTAACACAGGCTCCTATGGCCTGGTACAGTAGGATAGATAAGCATTTGCAGATTTTTGGCTTCACAAGGAGCTTAAGTGAATCAACCTTGTACGTCAAGTAGTCACATGCTGATATATTGATTGTGTCTTTGTATGTAGATGACCTCTTGGTGACAGGGAGCAATGTTAAATAGGTTGATCAATTTAAGCAAGAGATGCAAAATGTTTTTGAAATAACAAATCTTGGAGCTATGGCTTACTTTCTGGGAATAGAGATTATGCATGATCAAAAGAAATATTCATATGTTAGAAAAAGAATACAAAGGAAATACTAAAAAGGTTTTATATGAAAGAATTCAAAGAAATCACCACTCCAATGAATCAAAAGGAGAAGCTAAGTAAGGATGATGGTGCTGAGAAGGCTGAAAAAGGGAATCTATAGAAGTCTAGTTAGCTATTTCATGTATTTGACTGCAACAAGACCTGACATCCTTCATGCTATAAGTGTCCTTTCAAGGTTCTTACATTATGCTAGTGTGAAGCATTATAGGTTTGCAAAAAGAGCCCTCAGATACATTAAGGGAACTCTTGATTATGGTATTCATTTTAAATTTAATCAAGTATTTAAGTTGGAAGGTTATTCTAATTCAGATTGGGGAGGATCTTTAGATGATATTAAAAGCACCTCAGGGTACTATTTTATTTTAGGTTTTGGAGTGTTCTCTTGGAGTTCAAAGAAGCAAGAAATTGTAGCCCAATTAATTGTAGAAGTAGAATTCATAGCTACAACTGCAACCGTGAATCAAGCTCTTTGGTTGAGGAAAATTCTATTTGATTTATATTTGGTGCAATAGGAAAGCACACCAATTTGTGTAGACAACCAAGCAACTATAGCAATCTCCAATAATCCAATTTTTCATGGCAAGACTAAGTATTTCAACATCAAGTTTTATTTCATCAAAGAAGTCTAGAAAAATGGTGAAGTCACATTAATTTATTACAAAACTTCTAATCAGCTGGCTGATATTTTCATGGAACCTCTTCCTAGGGATGAAGCTTGGCATGTGCAGCTATCAATGCAAGGAAGAGTGTTGAGATAAATGCCTCATTAGTTGGAGTTGGCTAGAGAAAAATAGAAGTTTGTTACAACTAGCTTGATTAGAGAGATTGAAGGTTGCAATACATGGAAGTTGTTGCTACTATAGTTAGTTCCTAGTATTTAGCTATTTAGTTGTTATTTCAATAGAACATGGGTAAATTAAGTAGCTTTTCTATTATATTTTATTGTATTTAAATATCAATCTGAGGTCTCATAAAATTGTGTGATAGCAGCATATCTCTTTTTTTTTAACCAAGTTCTTAGCCAAAACAAAATATGAAAAATCTAACAACTTTTCTTGTTAAATGGTGATGCCTTTATCTTTCTTACTTTTTTCTCTAGTGAAATGCTGGAGCTTTTTGCCAGCTTTAACACATCAATTATAAACTTTTGACCTAATATTTGAGATTGCTTATTGGGCATGCCTCTCCTCTTGGTTACTGCTTGAGGCCCCTTGGTGTTTTGAGCAGTAGATTTTCTACCTCCCTTCTTTTTTCCTGTTTCTAATATAGCTTCCTATTGTAGTTCAAATTCTTCATCATCATCATCCATATCCTTTTCATTATCACTGTCAAAAATGTCCACAATTGTGGTAGTTTAGGACTTGTTTTATGCACCAATGCTCTTTCTATTTTCTCTCTTCCCGACAACTACTGAGGGCTATTTAGTTTCCATGGCTGTAAAAGTAAAGATTAAGTTAGTACTAGTATTAGCACTGTGAAATTCCCTAACAAAGAAGCCATTTAACAGCTATACATAAAAATAGGTCACCTATGAAATAATCACCAGATGATCCAAGGTCATATGCAGCAAGACATTCTTGAAGAGATTGCACTTCTTCATCTTCCTAAAGTAGGCACATAATAATATAAGTGCATGAGAACTTTAAAAGGGAAAAAAAGGGGATACAAGAACTACATATACCTTTTTGGCAGGAGCTTTCTTAGAACCGCCTCTACCTTTTAGCTTCACAACCTCAATAGGTTTCTCTAATAATTCAATAGAAGAAATTTCAAAGAGAATTAAAACTATAGAGCTCAAAAATCTCATGGAAGGTAGCACAATATTGCAAACAATTAAGGCTTACTGATTTTAATTGAAGAATTAGCTCCAATTTCTGACTCAACACTATTGGCCTTCTTATTATTCTTTCTTGGAGCCTTCTTGGGTGTGGCTTTTGTAGTAACAACTAAAACACGCCGCAATGTCTTTTTGTTTTCTTGACTTCTTCTCCTTTGCTATTGCTCTACTTCCTTGCTATCTAGCTTCTTAAATACACACAACATTAACACTTGAACACATAACAATGTTTGATAAAACATTGATATTTAGCTAATTTTCACTTACATCAAGTTTCTTCTCAAGCTCATCAAGATCCTTCATCCAATAGATGTTAGAGGTGTTGCTTTTAGTATGCCATACTCTTTCTCCATTTCATCCCTTTCAATGAGCAGCTTCTCAACATTCTTAATAGTCAAAGATCTAATAAGCATGGATAATAGATATTCATAGTCACCAACGCTTACTCCTTTAGAAATGATTCTTATTCCTTTGTGGTGTCACTTTCCTGCTCATTGTCATCTACCTTTGTAATTTGGGGTTCCACAGATTTACCTTTTTTTTGGAAAGGGAGTGAAACCTTTCTGCTATAGCTCTACCAACAAATCAGGTTTTTTCCTGTTGCTCACTACAATCTCTCCATTGATGACCCCTAATATAAACCTAACCTTATTTCCTAAAAGTCATTCAAGATTCTCCAACTTATGTTTCTACATGCACAACCAAATTACTTTTCAATTTTACCTCAATAAGTTCCTAAATATAATAATAAAAATCTATTTTCATGTTCATAATGAGCTCACATTTCTTCCCTCATAATACTCCAGCCTAAGTGGAAAGAACTCCTCAAGAATTGCATGTCATGATATAAAAAGAATTAAACAAAACTCGTAAAAAAACAAAATGAAAATAATCCATCAAGTTCCATATTAAGTAAATTTGTACTTTGTTCTAGGTTTTCATATTTCTTGATCTTCCTTTCTGAGTCAAACAAGTTCATGTTGCTTATGCTAATGCTACCAGTCAATTTAAATTTCTTCATCAAACCCTTTTCCATAGTACAAAATATTTCTAATTCTATCGTAATATTGATAATTTTAATATTATGGTAGTAAAAAAATTATACTTTTCATAACAAGTTGCAATTTTTATATAAAAATAAAAAAAAATTATTAAGAATTTTTATATACAACTTTAAATGATGGAATTGTAAATTTTGTATACTTGTTGCATTTGAAATCTATATGCACTTGTAATTTTTGGGGGAAAGAAATTACAAATTTTTATATAAAAAGTTACAATTTTCATGACTTTTATGTTAAAATTTCATAAAAACTCTCAAGTTCTTGGAGACATACAATGTGTATGTGAATTTTTGCTCCCTTTGGTTTTTTAAGCATCTTTCTTTTTGTCTTGAAACTATTATTCTTGTAATAGTATATTGGTGTCAATGGTGAAATTACATGTATTTCAGCATGTGCACATTGTGGAAGCCCATTGGAGTTTGATCCAAAGGAATATTCTTTTTACTATATATTGATTTTATTCCTTTAAAATATTCCTCTATCATAGCTAGATGATGAGTTGTCATTTAGATAAAATGTTATATGCTTTTTGCAAAGTTCAAGATCAGTTAAAAGAATTTTATTAATTTGGAAAAGATAAAGGTTTGGTTCTAATAAAGAAATATAATTGTTTAAGGAATTTTTGAAAAGGTTAAAGTTGTTTTTGTTTGAATAGTTGTCTATGATAGCCTTGTTTCACAAGACAGCTCTTTTTAATTGGAACCTAGTCTATGCTAAAAGTGCTTTACAACAAACCTTATCTCTAAGTTGTAGATTTATTATATTTACCTTGAAAGAAAGAGCAAGATAGTTAGAGAGATACTTGGAGATCAAGAAAAGTGTGATTAATGCAACTGAAAGTTGTCTTTGACCATCAAGAAATGTTCTTGTCCCCCAAGAACTGTCCAACGATCGTTACAAAAGTTTCATCTATAAAAGGACAAGATAAGAGCTTTAGAATATACAAGAGCTACATCCAAAATTATGAAATCAATCTAAAAAAATATCCTTTAAGCTTCATATCCTCTTGTTATTTGACCTTTTCACTTGCAAATTTACTCTAGAAAGAGAGTCAAAAAATATTGTAGTCTCTTTGAAACAAATTTTTCTTTAATACTTTGATTGTATTCACTAGCTTTAGATTGAGAGATAGAGTTCTTCTTGGTAAGGTCCTAAAAGCTAGGGGTTGTTGTGCCTTGGTAAGGCTAGGAAGTGCTTGAATTGTGAGGTAAGATTACTTAAGTCCTAATGCAACGTCAAGTGGGAAATCCTCAGATTGTGAGGTAGGCTAACTTAAGTCCTTATGAAAGATCAAATGGAAAAAAGTTTGTAAAAAGGTTATAAGGAAATCAACTAGTTGATAACTGTAACACCTAAAAAAAAGAAAAATAACAAAATATAATAAAATATAAAATATTTTAGAAGGACAAAAGTGAAAATTTTTAAAAATTCGTTGGGGTCGGATTGTAATTTTTTTTCCCAGAAGGACCTATTTGAAATCGATGAAAAGTTTTAGGATCAAAGTGTAAATTTTTCTATTTATTTTTTTGTACAAATTCCCTTAGTCGATCTCTTTCTCTTCCATCCAATGTCGTCACCGTCTAGCAGAGCGTCCAGCCAGCCTCCAACTACCACCTCACATGTTCCGATCAGTAAACTGCTTCTTCTCCGACGTCCCCTTCCTTCAGCCAACTCGTAGCAGTTTTTTTTCTCTTCTAGAATGTCTCTATATCCTCTTCCATTTTCATCGCCAGTGCTCTTCCTTTTCTTTGGCTTACCTTGCCATCCAACATGGTCCAGCTGGCGAGCTCCTTTCTCTAGTGTCTTCTCCTTTGTTAATCAACTAGCGGCTATTTTCTCCCCTATTCTAGTGTTGTACGGTCAACACCTCTGACCAGCTCATTGGCGATTTTCTAGCATGAGTAGAGCTGGTCACTGGTACTTTAAACTCTAGTGAGTATTCCTAAATCATTGGATTTATTTTATAATAACCTACAACTAGTTTTTTCAAGATATTCATGTTGAAACTCTCAACAGTACAATTCAATCAGCGGCTCCCATAGGCTCACCAGCGATGATCCAATTCCGATCGAGCTCCCCACCTGCACTTTGAAAGGTGGTGAGTAACCCTAGAACAAAAAATTTATTTTATAGTAGATTTATAGTGAGTTTTCAAGAGGGGTAGTTGAAATCCTCACTGTGCAAAGCTGATGAAAGTTGGAATTTTTCTTATGCATTTGATCTAGATATATTTCTTTGGACAAAATGAGCTCACTAACATCAAATTTTGGAGCTTTAGCTGACTTAGTTTTCTAGGGATTTTCTAATGTGAGTGGACAATCCTCCTCACTAAACAATCCCATATGTAAATATAAAATAATTTTATTATATGAAATATTATTAATCCTTTTAGATAATGAAATTTTCATATATATTAAACTAGTTTTGAAAATATATTTATGTGTGATATGTGTACATGTAATGGTTCATCATGAGAACATTATGTGTTTTCATCTTGCCTTATGTTATTAAAATTGATTATTCTATTTTTTGCTGCAATAAATTGGATATGAAAATGCTTTGGCAAGTTCATGTATATTTGATAACCATTGCTTACTTAAACATGGATTTTTTATATATTATGATATAAAAATATTGTTGTTTTGAGATACAGGATGCATTGGAGCATTTATTATGTGGTGGGACAGGGATGATAGTATGAGAATCTGGTAGACATGTCAGATAGATCCTGACTATATTGAGATGGTTCCCTCTTGGAGTTGCCCTATAATACCTCAAAAAGAAAAGAAAAGAAAAGAAGAAAAAAGAAAGTTACTGAGGGACTGAAGTGAAAAAGTTTAAAATTTTGCTGGAGTCAAATTGTAATTTCCAAAAGGGCTTTATTGAAGTTAGTGAAAATTGATGGGGTTAAAGTGTAATTTTTTCCATTTGGTTTTATGTATAAAACTTCCCCAATTGAGATATTTTTCCCCTACAGCCAGCTTCTTTTTCCCAAAGCTTCCTTTGCTGTGAGTTGCTCTCCAGCCAAGCTCCTTCCTCTTGTGATTCTCTTCCTCGTTTGGTGTAGTCGCCATACAGCGAGCTCAACAATGGCGTCTTCTCCTACACTGATGTTCCCTTTTCCCTAACATCCTTCTCTAGCCTGAAAGCCCTATTGCAGCATCTTCTTCGGCAAGCTACTACTTCTTGATCCAGCTTGCTCCAATGACTTCCTCTCTTTCCTTTTTTCCTCGATGCTTCCTTATGGTCTGCTGAGCTCGGTAGCAACTCCCTCCTCCCTTCTCCGATGAGCTTTCCTCTCCCTTTCTTTCTCCTTCAGCCAACACCAAAATTGACACACTGGTGATGTTCTGGCGGGTGGCGAGCTCCCCACCAACACTTTAAAGGGTGGTGAGTAATTCTAGAACAAAAAATTTATTTTATAGCTTACTTTCATCAATTTTTCAAGTAGATCTAGTTTGAACAATTATTTTCAAAAATTGAAGGAAATTGGAAATTTTCTTATGGATTTGCTCCAGATAAATTCCTTGTGACGAGTTGAGCACATCAATGGCAAATTTTGCAACTTTAGCTTACCTAGCTCTTTAGGATTTTCTAAGGTGAGTGGACAATCGTCCTCACTTTATGATCCCATTTATAATATAAAATAATTTTATTATATGAAATAATATTATTAATCCTTTTAAATAATGAGATTTCCATATATATATATATATATCAAAGTGATTTCAAAGGTATATTTACATGTCATTGTTGTTTATGAACTGGTTTGCCGTGATAAAATTATGCATTTTCACATTGATTTGTGTTATTAGAAATGATAATACCATTTTTGTATATGATGTATGGATATGAAAATGCTTTAGCTGGTTTATGACTGTTTAGACAACTATTGCTTACCCAAACAAGCAACTTTATGCATTGTGAAATAAAAAAAGTTGTTGTTGTGAGATTTATGCTACCTGACCTGATAAGTTAAATTGATTTGAGATACTGGATCCACTGGATAATTCATTAAGTACCCATAGGTGCACTCGCATATATGTATTGGAGAGATATATATGGAGGGATAGGGATAATAGTATAAGAATCTGGCAGATGTGTTGGATAGATTATGACTATATTGTGGTGATTCCCTCTTGGAGCTACCTTTGGGATTGCAGTCATATACTTTGCTATTTTGAGCATTAGTAACTTTTAGAAATTCTTATCAATTTTTCTTTTATATTACATTATGATGGGCATATTTTCATGATAGCATATGTTGATATTTATTATTATGTTGTTGAATATCATGTTTTCAATTACTTGATTTTCATATCAAATTATAATTTTCAAATGTATTTTGAGATAATAACTATAGAACGGGTAAGCATATCTTCATGGCATTATTTATATATATATACATACTGTCAAGCATGATTTTTAAATGAGGTTTTTGGATGATCAAGGGATTATTTACTCACTGAGTTTCTAAGAAACTCACTACTCTCTTTCCTTGTTTTTTAGAGCTCAAGATTCTCCTATTGATCTTTCATCTACTACTAATACGAGATCTGCTTTTGGATTAAGTAAATCATTCCTGTAGAGATTAAAGGTATACAAATGGTGGGATTCAATGGCAGTTGATAGGATTCTATATGCATGTTTTGTGTGTGATTGTTAGATGCCCAGGAGGATGTAAATTGTATAGTTTGGGCCACTGTATATTATTATGATGTTATATAGGTTGTAGTGGGCATTTAGCCCTCGGGTTGTTATATAGGCCTTGTGGCCAAGTGTCCAAAAAATAGAAAAAACTCTGTCAAATTTTTATTAAAATTTAATATATATATATATATGAATATTTCATTGTGGACTAATGAAATAGTGAATCATTGGTATGTTAGTTGCATTGTAAGGCTTGTAGGGGATTTTTTGATGGAAAGGGACTCCTGAAGGTGACCTTCTACACCGGTCATATTCCACGGATCGGGGCATGACATGCCCACCGATCATATTCCACAGATCGGGCATGACATGCCCTTTGGGATCACAGTCGAATATTTTGCTACATGGAGCAATATTCAATTCTAGAAATCTTTAATGATTTTCTTAAATGTTATGTTGTGATGGACATATTTCCATGATACTATATTTTAATATTTACTATCATGTTTTCAATTACTTGATTTCCTTGTGGATTGGTAGTTTTCAAATTTATTTTTAGA
>JANHAO010014094.1:0-15517 GCA_026873985.1 Saraca asoca | reverse complement strand
TTTTGGTTGAATCATTTCAATTAAGTTTTTAAAAGGTGTATGTAAATTCCCTAACGGGAAAAGGGCAAGATCCACACAACTTTAAATTCCGCATTTTAACTTTTTAATCATTCTTTAAAAAGGGACCTGACATATATGAACTTCCCACACAACACCTTCAGGCTACTGCATAAGTTAAGCATGTAGTTGAAACTCCAAATTGTCCAAGCCCAAGTAGAGTAGCTACTAGCTATAGTGGAGTGATCGGCTTTAGCTAGCTACAACTAATGTTTTCCTTAGGCACAGCAGTTAGAGCAGCTAGTAGCAAGCTAGAGAGGTAGTTGGGGTAGCTACAGCAAGCTAAAATGAAGGCTTGAAACTTGACCAATAGGAGTAGAGTTGCACTCAGTTTCTCCAATCCTCTATTGTTTAATTTAGCTAGTGGAGGATGCAGCTAATTTTGAAACTTATGATAGCACCAGTTGTAATCTATAAAAGCCAGCAATAACGTTGAGGAGAAAGGATTGCTAGTTATTAGTTGAGTGTCTTGTATATAGGGCAAAATAGCCATTTTGGCTGCTAAATTCTCCATGATATACTACAAAAGTTGACAGATCAAGCTGAAAGGATGAAAGGGTGGCTGTTGAGTAAGAGTTTCGACCAAGGACTGCACCAACTAGTGTAAAACAAGCTCCAAGGAGAAATAGGGTGGCCAGGTTTGGTCTTTTGCTACTGGTGTTCAAGTTGTCCATCTAGTAGCAAAACTTTGAAGAGACTTGCCAATCTCAATTGCAGCAGTGAGCTACACCAGGATTCCTATACATGAGATAGTTTCCGATAACAAGGCATAATCAGTCATAGCAAAAAATGAGCTATTGGTTCTAGCACTTCAGATGGAAGGAAGATAACTAGAAACTAGCCTTGCTTGGAGTGAGACCGGTCAACAGACAAAGAAGAATGATAGTGCCAATGGTTCTAACTACCGATAAGAAGAGGAAGAAGGCAAAATCCAAGCCAGAACTATAACTCTATTTTAGGCCTGAGAAAGAGATATAGCAGTTGATTAGGCAAATGAGAAGAAAAGAATCCAACGATAGTTAGGTTACTAAAAGTCGCTAAAGAAAAGAAGGCAGAAAGAGCACTTTAGGAAATTTTTGAAAATGGAGATAGGCTTCTAGAGAAATAGGAAAGATATACGGGGAGGGCCAACACTGGAAAAAGAAAAAGGAGGAGAAAAGGAAAAAGAAAATAAAAAGGGCAAATTGCACTTTGGCCTTTAACAAAACTGCAACACACTCATTGTAGTCCACCAAAAAAAGAGAAAATCAAACTACGGCCACAATGATAAATCAAAAACCTTTATTTTGGTCCTCCAAATTTTTTTTAGATTATTTTTATTTTTTTCTAAGGTGTTACATTCATAACTCACCTTGTGGGCTAAAACCAAAATAGTCTTATAGAGCAATCCAACCCATAACTAGATTCATGACTTAGATTCATAACCTTAAAACTTAATGAAAACGGTATAGTTTCATCCTAAGGCCTTCATGAAAGTTGTGAGGATGGATCTTAGCTATCCTATAGGCTTAGGTTTGCTTGGAAATAAGTACTAAAGCTCTAGTAATGATTAAAATATCAAAACTAGCTCTGGGTCAGCAACTTAGCACTCTATTTTGGCTTCTATGCTTAATCTACTCTTCAAAACAACTGAATTGGGCTTTGGATTCTCCATGATATTTATAGAACATCCTCTTAGCTTTCTAAAGATATAATAATCACTAAAAATTGAAATATATAGCTTAAGATACACCTAAAAATATGAAACATTGTTAAATTATTAAATTAATTCAATTGAGCACAAAAATTGACCAAACAACAAAACTAATCAAAAGTATCCAATTAAACACACATAAACATGACAAAATACTAAGTATAGAAGGAATATAAAATGTGTATGAATTGTGTTTATTGAATTCTCCCACACTTAGCTCTTGCACGTCCTCGGATAAGACATTAAAATAAAACTAAACTAGATTCAAAACAAAGACACTAACACTTACCTTTCAATAATGATGAGAATGTAAAACCAAAAGCAATAAAACAAGGAAAATTTCAGGGGACATAACATCTCATGAAGCATGCTCATGACAACTCAAAAGTGAAAATCAACTAGCAAAGCAATTTCATTCAAAAGGAAAGTAGATTAACTTGGTAGATACTCACAAGGTAAGCTCCACATGCAGCTCTCTTTGTGTTTAAATGGGAAAGTGTTTCACTTTACTTCTACCCATGAAAATGCACTACCAAAAGCTTGCTTATTATCTAATCTCCACTACTCAAATAACATGCATAGTATAAACCAAAATGACTTTTCAAGGTTGTAATGTGGCCAAGGGAAAAGGGGAAGAAAGGAATGATATGGATATGAAAGTGCAAAATCAAAGAGACTAAAGGAGCATTTTGGCATAGATTCAAATAAGCAAAAGAGTAATTAAAACTACTATTTACATCACTGATTTTTACATTTATCACTTCTCATTTTCTCTTTCCTTTTCTTCACTTTGTCAACTTCCTTCATTTTGAGCTTTTTCTCTTTAAAAATTTCATTTTTCCTTCAAAATCAAATTTCTATTTTTTTTCTCTCTTTAATTGCATTGAGCTCTTTTTTTCCCCCTTTTTTCATTTGTTTTTTCTTTTCTTTTGTTTTTCTTAACCAATGTAATGAATCACATTTGTCATTTCACTAAACAATTAGTGCACCCTCACACTTGTTCAAGAATTCATTTCACTAATGAATTAAATGCTCAACTAATCCTAAGGTTAGGAAAAGGCAAAGACATTCAAGATTTGGCTTTTTAATAGGTTACGTAACCAAAAAAAATGTCAATTAGGATCAAGGGGGCTCAATAATGGTACATTGCAAAGTTAGCTAAAAGGGCAAAAATGGCTCAATCAAAGATTGCCTTAATCATATTCATGTATTCATGTGACAATGCAATCTCAAAAAGATACAAAATAAGTTCTAGAGCAACAATGAAAGAAAATCACACACAATAAAGAAAAGAAACTTGATAAAAATGATCAATAATGGCTCAAAATATCATAGGCTATATGTCTACCAAAATTAATTTACAAACATTTCAAATTTCATCACTATGCTAATCAAATTCAAGGATCAAGAGGCAAAACAATGTATTCAATCATGCTATACAACTATCAAAATCAATTATAACCTACTCAAGGCCTAAACAAACTCATCATCATTGGAAAATACCTAAATAAAAAAAATAGACACAAATTTTTTTAAACACAAGCAAAACTAAAAGCTAATAAAGCAATCCTAAAGACTCCCTCCGCACTTAAATTTTACATTGTCCTCAATGTTAGTGAAATATCATCAATAAATCATGGACATATAAAAAAAATGAGAGAGAAAGGGAGTAAACGCTTGGGTTTCCTTCGAAGAAGTGCCTTGGTTTAATGTCATTAGCTCAATATTCCAATGATTCTTCTCTCAACCAAGATCATGAGTTCTTGGGGCTACAAAATTTGACTACCACATGTGAATTCTAGAATCTGTCTCCAGCTATATAAAGCTCTTGCTACTACTAATTATTGCCTCTGATTTATCCTTGCCAATCAAATCTGAAACATCATGCACTATAGGATCAGCAATATCAATAAAACATAGGGAATAATTATCAAGTTCGTATTATATGGCCTTATCAAAGATATTATATTTTATTGTATCAAGCCAAATTCCATTGTAAAGAACCAGCATAGACATCAACTTTTGTTCTAGATGTTTTCAAAAAAAGTCTTCCTAGAATGATAGAAATTGAGTTATTTATGGGATCATTTGACATTTTCAGAATGTAAAAATCTATAGGAAAAATGAAAGCAGCTGCCCACACTAAAACATCCTCGGCCATTCCTACAAGAGTAACATTAGACCTATTTGCCCTTTGTATCATAACATTTATTTTCTTCAAAAGTCTTAACTTCAAATATGCATGAACAAAATAAGGTATGACATTTGTGGATGCACCTAAGTCTAGCATAACATGTGTAAAATAATTCTAACCAATTCCACAAAGGATTCTAAAGGATCCTAGATTTTTGCATTTTTGTGGTAGTTTCTTTTGGATGACAGCAAAGACACTTTCCCTACTCTGATTTCTCAATGCCCTTTAATTTCCTTCTAGTAGTGCATAGTTCCATAAGAAACTTTGCATACCTAGAAATCTGTTTAATTACATCTAATAGTGGTTTGTTCACTTCCACTTTCTTGAAAGTCTCCAAAATGATTTTCTCTTAGTCCTCTTTGTTGTGCTTTACCAATCTACTTGGGAAGGGAAGGGTGGGAAAATAGCAATTGATTGATAATTACCTTTCTATTCAATAGATTTTGCTACTCTTTGCTCTTTATTGTTTTTCTACTTCACTAAATTTGGTTGTTCTTAAACTCTTTCCTTTACTTCTTTGTTATTCCATAATAGTATTTCACTCACATTTTCTCTAACATTCAAAACTATCTAGGAGGTTAATCTATTGCGTTTTTAGATTAGTCATTCTTGTCTATAATTTTTGAAATCTAGTATTTATGTCTTGTTGAAACTGCTACAATTTGGCTTGTCGATCCTACTTCAACTACAAGATTTTAGCTTTAATTTGTTGTTGGAACCTAAATTTAATTTAGGCCATAGCTTAACTCAAGTCCTTAATGGCTTTAGTAGAAGATGAATTCTAGTCCTGATACATCTAGTTTTGAAATGGAGCTTGCTAAAAGGAAGTCTTCTATCCAGCCTTATTTCATATTTCATGTTGGGATGGTCTCTCTAACCAGGGTTATATGTATTGGAATATAGATTATATACCTACTATGTCTGTGTTAGAAATCCTCTGCTATTTTTTGGAAATCTCTCCATGTCATGGACCTATTGGGAGGAATTAGTCTCTTAGAAAAAGCTAGGACATATCTCAGTATTATGTCTAGGCTAAGCAAATTCCACACACTTCTACTATCCTAAGGTCTAGTACATTTGCTGAACCATTAAAGTTAGATCTGTCATTTGTCATTTAAAATTGACTTTCTCCACTACATAATATGTTATGCTTCCAAATTGTTGTAAATTGGTTATTACATTTGCTATGAGGATTCTTATAACAACTATAGTCTTGTCTTCTAAAGCTCCACCACTTGCAGCATCTATCATACTTCTGTCCATTGGAAGGAGGCCTTCATAAAAGTAATGGATCAAAAGTTGATCACTAATCTTGTTCTTTGAATAGCTAGTACGCAACCTTTTGAATCTCTCTTACTATTCATATAAAGTCTCTCCACTAAATTGTCTGATGTTACAAATTTCCTTTTTGATATTGGCAACTCTTGAGGTAAGGATGTATCTCTCCAAAAAGAGTCTTGTCATTTTGGGCCACATATTAATGGATCTAAGAGGAAGGTAATAAAGTCAATCCTTAGCAAAATTAGCTAGTGAGAAAGGAAAGACTCTTAGCTTAATCTGCTCTTATGAAATTCCCTAATGCTTTATGGTTAAGCAAACAACATAGAACTCCTTAAGGTGCTTGTGAGGATTTCTCTAGCCAAGCCATAAAAGGTAGGCATCCAGTGTATCAGACTAGACTTCAGTTTAAAGACTGCATCAATTTCAGGGTCATTTATGCACAATAGGCGTTGGTTCAAGTCTAAAGTAGCCAACTCCTTCAAGGTTGTCTAGTTGAATGTCATGTTCTCCATAGTGGTATAAGAAGAATCATTATCAAATAACAGCACCACTGTTATGCCAATACTAGAAGAGGGATTTGCTGAATATACCAAAGCTCATATAGAAGCCTAAAATGGTACCTGATCTCCATTCTCAAATTTTGTAGGGTTTTATCAATTTTTGGATCATATATTAACTCAGAATAATGAGATCATTGAGTAATACACTAAAAGAACTGAAATGGGAAAATAAGGAAAATAATGTAGAAAATACTAAAAGTTTGAAAAAAAAAACCTATTAAGTGATGAAATTTGGCAAAAATCTGTCAAGACCATAGTATGGATTTTGATCATGAGGCCAAAACCTAGTAGCCTACCACATTTGAGCCCCAGATTCAATAGTCAATATTTGTTGTTGGCCCCCACTACAGCACTTGAATAGTGGTAGAACTATGCATAAAAAAGGTGAAAGTAGGGGATAATAAACTAAAATTAAATCCTACTCTTAATACTAGTATCCTAAATATTAAATACTACTAAAAATACAAAGAAATTAATCTAGTCAATTGCCGACAATGGTGCTAAAATTTGATGGCTATTGATACTGGCAAAGATAATACTAAACTACTTGAGCTTATAACAATCGTGAGTCTATGTCAAACCACAAAGACTAGCAATTAATTTCAATGTATTAATAGTAGAAAATATGGGGCTTTGTTGAATAACTAAATATGGACTGAAAGTAAACCAACTGTATAGGTGATAAGACAATATTTCATGCATTTATTTGTCCTCTCACTTAGCATTTTAAGGTCAAAATTGCTTATTTCTAGCTATGTTAGTGTATACTTATGATTTTGTGTCAATTGGAATCAATTTGGAAAATTCTGCATAATTGGCCATTTTGAGCATCTTCTATATTTTGGTTATATCTTGAGCTACACTTGTCCAATTTACGTGATTCTTTTCTTGAAGGAAAGCTAAGAGATATATATACAACTTTTACGAAGACTAAAAAACCTGAATCACACGATTGCTTGTCCAAAATTGGAGCTCAAGTCAAAATCAAAATACTATCCTAGCCCTATCTCGGGCAGCTGACCTCTGTGTATTCAATTGATCATAAATAGAGTTATACAAGTATAATAGAGGTGAAACTAAGTCTAAATGGAAGCTAACACATAATAAATCATTTCTCATGAAGACTTCCAAAGCTGAAACCATCAAATTGGGTGTCAAAAATAGGTATAAATAGAGAGGCAAAGTTGCTGCAAAATGGGCCTCTGTAGAATTGGACTTTTAAGGCCCCAATTGGCATGGATCTTAAGCCCATTGCGCCATATCTTGATCCATCTTGTACTCAGCCAACTGGAGACACAAAAGAGAGCAATAAAATCTAAGAAAGTAGTTTGCATTGAGCTCCACACATAGAAAGTAGTGGCTGCCAACTAGACTAGCCATCATGCCTACTCCTTACTTTGCAGCTGCCTTCTTTCTTCTACCCGGGCAAAGCCATTTTGGCTAGAGTTTTTCATTCAGTTTTTGTAATACACTTTTAGTTTAGTTCCTGGTAGCTTAGATTAGCTCATTTTTCTTTCTCTTTCTTTGTGTTTTTCTACCTCCATGGAAGGCTGAACCTATAACTAACACAAGGGATTAATAAAGCTTGAAGATTTATGTTGAGATCATGTTTTTCCATTCTACATTCAATTACTGGTTAGTTATTTCCTATTTCCTCTCTATTTTGCAGTGAATATCTAAGTTTAATGGCTTCATTTGATTTATATATTATATAATTGTTGCTTAATGATCTACTATAGGCAGAGGATAGGAAAACTAGGCAATGCATTGAGATTTTGATGTGTTGTTTGCTTAACTGAATCTTGACTGCTTATAAGGGATTCATAAATCATTCCAAGGCTTCTTGTTATGGTTTTCATCAATTGAATGGATCTTAAGTGATCAAAGATGCATTAAGCTCAAGCTAGTTAATTTCCTTGGGCTAGTAGCTTATTATTTCTTGTGTTTTTTATTTTGTTTTTGTTAGTGTAGCTTAGGATTTAGATTCTGCCAACCCTCCCCCCCCCCAATTTACATCTGCTAATTTGATTGATATCATCCACCAATGACCTTTGGGTTCAACTCGGTGTTTCTCTACACTACAAGTAGAGTAGTGCAATCTAGTATCATAAATTTCTAATTTAATCGACCTCGACAAATCGACTATCAATAGGCAAACATAATCAAAGGAAAAGGGGAAATCTAAGGAGAAAAGCTTCAATCCAAATGATTCTTGCAATCAATTCTGTGACTGATCATTGATACAAATATTTTATTTCCTCTTTGAACATTTAACTAAGAATCTAATTAAGCCTAACACCTAATCAATTCTTACTAATTTCTCTATAAATTGGGTAGCCAAGCCCAGCACCTGATTAACTCTTATTACTAAATCGATTGAAGCCCAACACCTTAACTAATTCACTAATAGCATTAAAATCCAAAAATACCAAGACTAATTAATCAGTTTACCCCAGCAACAAATCCATTAATTTCCTCCAATTTTCTAGGATAATTGACCCACACTAGTGCACAATCAAAACCTATATTACTACTCAAGCCAAATAGTTATAAACAACATTGATTATGAAAATTTAGATACCAATTAATCACAATAAGCAATCAATTAATTAGCCCCAATTAATTAATCATCCAAGGCTATTAATAACATTAAAATAAAGAATCAAGAAAAGTAAATTGGGAACAAATTCACAATAGAAGCAAGTCTCATGATTAACAAGAGAATTGATGCATAATTTCCATTATATTGAATAAGAAGTTTAGCTACACATTAAAATAAAAATAAAAATAAAAATAAAAGAAAATAGAAGACCTAAAAAGGCTGATGTTCTTGCCTAATAGAGCTTCTTCTCTTTACAAAAGCAAAGAATTTTAAAAGAATGTAAAGTATTAATACAATTAGGTCTTAGCTAAGCTTTTATATGAGCTCACGACAATGCCTCTATTTAGGCTACTGATTAGGGATAGAAAGAGGCACAATTAGATGTGGATCCCTAAATAGAAACTGTAGCTTCATCTCTTACCAGTCCAATGGCCTTGACCTTGCTCAAAAGTTAAATTCCTAGCTTAACTTATATGCTAAAAACTAAAATAGTCTTGCAAAGTAGTCCAACCCTAATAAGATTTGTCACTTAGATCCACATCCTTGAAACTTAATAAAAACAGTGTAGTTTTATCTCAAGCTTTTCATGAAAGTTTGGAAGTGGATCTTATTATCCTATAAGCCTAGGTTTGCACCAAAATGAGGGGTAGATTTCTAGTAATGATCAAAATATCAAAATTGACTTTGGGTCGATAGGTTAGTACTTTGTTTCAATTTTTGGCCTTAATTTGATCTTCAAAACTATTGAACTAGGCTTTGGACTCTGCATTGCATTTGTAGAACGTCCTCTTACCTTTTCAAAGACATAAGAATCACCTAAAAACAAAGTTCAAAACTCATGATACACTCAAAAATCTAAAATAGTGCTAAATTACTGATTTAATCCAATTAAGCACAAAAATAGACCAAACCACAAAATCAATCACAAGTATCCAATTAAGTACATAAACATGAAAATAAACAAAGTACAGAAAGGATATAAAATGTGTATAAATTATGTTACTCAATGGCCTACACACTTGAGGGGAAATTCTAGGGTTAAGAAAGTTTGAATTGAATTTTGACTTAGTTTAGGACATCCGAATGTATTACTGTTTAGGCATCTTAGAAATTGGATGGAGAGATCTACGACCCTATAAAATTTGGTTCAATCCGACTCCATTGATGTAGGATAAAAGTCATGAGGTTAGTAGAATTCTAGTATTAAAAATAATGTAGGATTCTAAGATTGATTTATTTTTGTATTGTTTGATTTATTTTCATAAAGTTTGCTTTCTAGTTTATTTAAGAGTTTTATTGTTTATTTGTTTATTTATTAGTGTTTGCTTTCTTGTTTATTTAGGAATCTTCTAGTTTATTTTACAATCTTATTTCCCTAGTTTATTGGATGTCTTTTACTTTCCTAATAGGAAAAGATTTATAGCCTTATAGTTATGTAATTCAGCCTATTAGGAAATTAAATATCATAATAATAATATTTTTTTTCAAGAATTTCTTTTCTTTGAGAGCATCAAAGAGATTTTTTACCACTGTTAGTTAGCATCAAAAGTGAGGATTAGCCTTGTTCAATGGCATTTGATAATAATGATAACCTTGTACCTAGGAGCTAACTCAATGAGCTTGTTATACAAGGTCAATTTGTTTAATTGTCTTGAGACATCCAAGATTTCTTCAAAAGCATTCAATAGGTCTTGCAAGACCTACTTGTAGTAGTTGAGAGGCTAGCAACAATTTCCAAAACTAGAATGATTAAAACCTAAACATTTAGAATCAATATATGTATAACCTTGAACCACAACAACAAGAATAAGAACTTGTTCTATGACTAGTAGTACAACAAAACATAGGATGAAGGCCATATAAAAACTGCAACCAATTTGCAATGATAATTCTAATGAAGAGGTCAATTTTTCAACATTCAGACATGAGAAAACATATCAAAATATGGGCTCTAACAGCTATAAGCTTAGAGTTAAGCTTTCTAGTTCCAATGGACACATTCATGTTAAAGAATTTCTTGACCGACTATGAGAAGCAAAGAGATTCTTTGAAGCCATAAAAGTACTAGAAGATAGGCAAGTCAAGATTATGGCTTATAAATATAAAGGAAGTGCAATAGTTTGGTGAAATAATATTTGTGCATCTAGGTATTGACAAGGGAAAGTTCCAATTTAGAGTTGGAGGAAGATATGCCAGTTGTTAATGGGTTGATTTCTTCTTGCAAACTATGAGCATATCTTATTTCAGAAATACTAGAATTCTCATCAACATACACGAGAGGTTTGTGGACTCAGTTAAGGTTTGTTTAAATATAAGGTTAGGTCCCTTCTCCATACATGAGGTGATTGATCACTTGCGATATCAAAGTTGCCATTTGCTGTCAAGTATGAAAGAAGGGAAGGCTTATTCTCTTAGTATGTACTTGTATATTGTTGACTTCTTTCACGGCTATTATATGTAAATCAAGGACATGAAAAGGTATGTAATCCTGATATTTTTTCAAGTTTCATAAAATAAATTTAGTTGCTCTAGATCTAATATAAAAATCCTAAAGAATTGTTAAATTTTCTTACATGTTCTCCACAATTTTAAACTATGGTTTGTTGTAAGTACAAAGATTATAGTAAATTGTTCCAAAATGTTTTCTTATTATTTTTCATTGAGATTTTGCCCCCTTGTTTCCATAATTTTATAATGTATTTATTTTATATTAACTAAAATATGAAAAGAGTAACTTACATTGAAACTTACACATTTCTGTAACACCTCAAATTTCATATATACCATACAATAAAAATTTTAGCCATAAGGGGACTAAAATGCACAAAATTGGGAAATTGAATAACCATATGGAATAAGATTTACTTCGCTTCATAGACCTAGAATGAAATAGTTATATGTGATGAAACTAAACATTAGAACCACTGGGAGTGAATAATAACTATGGAGACTAACAAAGATAATATTGACCTACCTACGCTTATGGCAATGGCAAGTCCAAATCGAACCATAGAGACTAGTAATTAATTTCACTATGTTAATAGTAGAAAATAAGGATTTGCTGAATAACTAAATAGGGACTGAAATTAAACCAACTGTATTAACATAAGCAAATAAAAATCAAAGGAAAAACAAAAATCTAAGTAGAAAAGTTTCAATCCAAGGGACTCTTGCAATCAATTCTGTGACTGATCATTAATACCATTCCCTCTTTGACTACTTAGCCAAGAACCTAATTAAGCTCAACACCTAATTAATTCTTGCTAGTTTCTCTCTAAGTTGGTCAACCAAGCTCAGAACCTATTAACCCTTATTGTTGATCGATTGAAGCTTATCACCTCAACCATTTCACTAATAACATTAAGATCTAAAAATACCCTAAACTAATTAATCAATTTACCTTAGCAGAAAATCATTTATTACCCCTAATTCTCTAAGATAATTGACCCATACCAATGCACAATCAAACATCCTATTACTACTCAAGCCAAATAGTTATAAACAACATTAATTATGGAAATTTAGCTAGCAATTAATCATAATGAATAGTCAATTAAGGGGCCTAATTAATCAAACATACAAGGTAATTATTAGCATTAAAATAGAGAATCAAATTAAGAATAGAGTAACAATAGACGCAAGTCTCACAATTAACAAGAGAATTGATGTAGAATTTTCCTTAGATTAAATAAGAAGCTTAGCTATACATTAAAATAAATATAAAAGCAAAAATAAAAGAGAAGAGAAGACCTAAAAAGGGTTGGTGTTTTTGCCCTAACAAAGCTCCTTCTCTTTAAAAACAATAAAGAATTAGAAGAGAATATAAAGCATTAATACAATTAGGTCTTAGCTAGCCTTTTATATGAGCTCATTGCACTGCCTCTATTTGGGGTGCTCATTAGGACTGGAAAGAGGCCTAATTAGATATGGGTCTCTTTATAGGAATTGTAACTTTATCTCTTAGTAATCCAATGGCCTGAATTTTTCTTAAAAAGACAATTCTTAGCTCAACTTGCTGGCTAAAAACTAAAATAGTATTGCACGGTAGTGTAACCTATAATAGGATTTGTCACTTACATCCACAACCTTAAAACTTAATGAAAATGGTGTCGATTCATCTCAAGCTCTTCAAGAAAGTTGTGGCAATAGATCTTAGCTATCCACTGGGCTTAGGTTTGCACCAAAATGAGGGCTGAAGCTCTAGCTTTGATCATAATAACAAAACTAGCTTTGGGTTAGCAAGTCTGTACTCTATTTTGGTTTCTAGGCTTAATTTGACCTTTAAAACAATTGAAGTGGGTTTGGATTCTGCATAACATTTGTACAACATCCTCTTACCTTTCCAAAGACTTAAGAATCACCCAAAATCAAAATCTAAAGCTCAAGATACACCTAAAAATCTAAAATAGTGTTAAATTACTAAATTAATTCAATTAGGCACAGAAATTGACCAAACCATAAAACCAATCACAAGAATCCAATTAGGAACATAAACATGAGAAAATGCTAAGTATAGAAGGGATATAAAATGTATATGAATTATGTTCACCTAATTCCTCTACACTTAGCTTTTGCACATCCTCAAGTAAGACAGCAAAACAAAATGAAACTAGATTCAAAACAAAGACTCTAACACTAACCTTTCAATAAAATGATAATGCAAAATGAAAAGCAATAAATCAAGGAAAATTTCAAGGAACATAACATCTCATGAAGCACATTCTTGACAACTCAAAACCCAAAATCAACAAGCAAAGCAATTTCATTCAAAAGGAAAGCATATCAACTTGGTATATCATCACAAGGTAAGCTGTCTATGCAGCTCTCTTTATGTTTAAGATAGGAAAATGTTTCACTCTATTTCCATCCATGAAAATGTACTATCATAACCTTTCCTGTTATCTAATCACCACTACTCAAATCACCTATATAACACAAATCAAAATGACTTTTCAAGGTTGTAATGTGGCTAAAGGAAAAGGGAAGGGGAGGAAAGGAATAATATGGATATAAAAGTGCTAAACTAAAAAGACTAATGGAACATTCTAACATAGATTCAAATAAGCAAAGGAGTAATTAAAACTAGAATCTACATCACAAATTTTCACATTTATCATTTCTCACTTTTTTCTTTTATTTTTTTCACTTTTTCACATTCCTTTATTTTGAACTCTTTCTTTTTGGAAATCTCCTCTTTCCTTCAAATTCAATTTTCTTTTTCCTTTTTTTTTTACTCTCTTTAATTGCATTGAGCTCTTTTTTTTCTTTTTTCATTTGTTTCTACATTTCCTTTTTTTTTCTTGACTAATGTAATGAATCACATTTGCCTTTTCACCAAATAATTAGAATACCCCCCACACTTGTTCAAAAACCCATTCTACTAATGAATTAAATTCTCTACTAATCCTATGGTTAGGAAAACGTAAAGATATTCAAGATTTGGGTTTCTAATGGTTATATAACAAGAAAAATGATCAATTAGGCTTAAGGGGACTCAACAATAGGACATTGCAAGATTGGCTAAAAGAGCAAAAGTGGCTCAATCAAAGAATGCCTTAATCATATTCAAGCAAACATGTGCCAATGTAATCTCAAAAAGATTCAAAGTAAGTTCTACAGTAACAATTTCATGAAAGAAAATCACACACAAGAAAGAAAAGGAACCTAATAAAAATGATCAATAATGGCTCAAAATCTCCTAGGCTACATGACTACCAAAATCATTCTACAAACATTTTAAACTTCATTACTATGCTAATCAACTTCAAGGATTAACAGGTAAGATAATTCATTTAATCATACTATGTAACCATCAAAATCAATTGCAACTTACTCAAGGCCTAAACAAACTCATCATCATTAAAAAACACCTAAATGAGCAAAATAAACACAAATTTTTTGAAACACAAAACAAAAAGCAAAGCAAAGCAATCCTAAAGTTCCCCCTACACTTAAATTTTACATTGTCCTGAATATAAGTACAAAATCATCGACATATAGATAGCTAGCACACAACCTCTTGGACCTCCTCCACTATTCATATAAAGTCCCTTCACTAAACTATCTGAAGCTACAAATTTCTTTTTTTAATATTGGCAACTCTTAAGGCAAGGAAGTATCTCTCTAAAAAAGTCTTTTCATTTCAAGCCATGCACTGATGGAACCAGGAGAAAGGTAATATAGCCAGTCCTTAGTTAAATCAGTTAGTAAGAAAGGAAAGGTTCTTAATTTAATTTGCTCCTCTAAAATTCCCTTAAGCTATATGGTTGAGTAGTCAACATGGAACCCCTTAAAGTGCTTTTAAGGATCTTCTCTAGCTAAGCCATGAAAGGTAGGTAGCAAGTGTATCATACTAGCCTTCAGCTTAAAGGCTGTATAGATTTCAAGGTAATTTATGCACAATGGCTACTGATTCAGGTGTGGAGCAGCTAACTCCTTCAAGGTTTTCTAGCTAAATGCCATGTTCTCAAGTTGGTATAAGAAGATGCACTATCAAACAATAGCTCCATTTTTATGCCAATACCAAGGGAGGGACCTGTTAAATAGTCAGAAGCTAATGTAGAAGCTTGAAATGGTCCAAAATGGTGTCTGATCTCCCTTCTCAAATTTTGCAAGGTTCTTTCAATTTTTGGATCATATATTAGCTTAAAATAATGAGATGATTAAGTCATACACCAAAAAAACTAAAAAAGGGAAATTAGCAAAAAAATGTAGAAAATACTAAAAATTTGAAAAAGCCTATTAAATGATTGAATTAGCTCAATTTTGTTAGGATCCATAAATTGGATTTTGATCAGAAGGCCAAAATCTAGCAGCCACCATATATGAGTCATAGGTTCCATAGTCAATTTTTCCTAATGACCACCACTAGCAACACCTAAAAACTAGTAGAACTATGCATAAAAAGGGGTGAAAGTAAGGGATAATAAACTAAAATTAAGTCCTACTTTTAATACTAACATCCTAAATATTAAATACTACTAAAAACACAAATAAATTAATCTCGTCGGTGATAAATGGGAAAAAGTGCATAAAAATAAAATAATTTTAGTCTAGTTTATTGTTAATATTTCATATTTTCTTAATGTTTTTACTTTAATTTCATATTTTGTTCGAGATATTGCTCTTGT
>JANHAO010014093.1:0-15519 GCA_026873985.1 Saraca asoca | reverse complement strand
GACCAGCAACTACAAGTACTCCTAAAGATTGATCAACACTCATCAAACTAATATAACATTCAATAAGTTAGCATATATCTAACAACTGAGATTTTATACAAGTAAATCAAAATATCTCTTCACCTTTAATTACAAAAATTAATGAATATTTCAACATTTCAATTCCTAAAATGACTCAAGAATATTTTAGAAGCAATTTTGCAGCAAAATATTTCAAATTCATTAACTATTCATTTTTAGCCATTCACACCAGTTTCTTGATAACTATCAAACCAGTTACTACGGAATAAAACTATTGTTCTAGGATTACTCACCAGGCCTCAAAATGTCCGCCTTTAGCTTGTCGCCGGTCAGAACGCTATCGGCGGCCCAAAAACCATGAATGGCTGAACCAGCCATGAAACAAGGGAGCCGAGAGTCTTAAGCTGCCCCAAAGCCACCCAACTCGAAAGAGGGTGTAGAAAGGAGGAAGAAAGAGGCGGAAGAAGCTTTCCACGGCGGAGCCGCCTTGTTCGACCGAGGAAGAGCTTCAACCCAAAGCCTATTTCAACCAGAAAAGAAAGAAAGAGCCAGTGGAAGAGGGGCTGAACTCATCCGACCGAAAGCTACCTCAGTCACCGCCAAACTGCTGGCTGATGCCGCTCAACCTTAAGAAGTTTTCCCCAGAGCAACCGTGGTCGAAGAAGGATCACATGACCAAAGAAGAAGGCCAAAAGAGAAAGGGAGAAGGTCGACCAACGGAGAGGCCGATTGGGCTACCCAAAATTCTGGAAAAATCCAGAAAAATAGCCAAATATCAGCCTGGGAAATCAGAAATCGGTTGGACCAATTTCCCTAATCAATTTTGCACTTTGGCCCTAAAATTTTGTGTTATTTTGAAATCTGCCCCACCCGGAAACAAAGCTTTTCACTTTAGTCCCGGTCAATTTTTTAGTTTAGTCCTTTCAAATTTTAAAATTTTCTTTTAAATTTTTCTTTTTATTTTCCTGAATTTTTCGAGTGTTACATGCCTTTTTCTACAAGGACGCTTGCTCAAGCCTGACCACGAGTTATCTAACAACCACTTGTCACTCCATACAGTATGACTACATCCCCAGTCACTATTCCTTATGGTCATGTACAAAGAATAATACCTGCCCTCAATCTCAGTAGGCCACACTAACTACCAACCATGTAGCCTAATCCACCCAGCCTTTTAGACCTTTTAGCCTTGACTACATACTTATATAAAGACACCAAATATTTCTAAAATCCTAATACATTTTTCTTAAATTCCTCACTTATATTTTGTCTAACTATTAATTTAAACATCGAAGTGTCTTCTAACGACCCCCAGGTCCTCGTCACTGATGTCTTCTCTTTGTGCAAGTCTTGTTGTTCGCACCCAGTTAGGTAAGAGCTTATCAAGTATATAAATTACAGAGATAAATATTTTTAAAGATCATGATTATATGTACATAACCTAAAGTACATGAAGATTTGATGCATTTTAGCCTAAATATAATTACACCATATATAAATCCTAAACAATTTATGTTAACACCTCTAAAAAAAAAGGAAGCAATCTTCCACTCCCAACTTTTTCTTTTCGTTAAAATCAAAAACTACATACAAGAGGGACAGGGCTTATAGCCTATTTGGTAATGTGATTTAAAATAGTTGATTCTAAACTCAAAATCCTAACAATTTATTATGTTAACGGTGGATTTTAGGCATGCCTAAATCAGGCCAACGGAAGGGGTTCTTTCGGGACCCAAGCTATTTCTCGACTATTGGGGCGATGAGTGACGAGAGACGTTGGGAGGAAGAAGGAGAGAGGTTGAAACATAAAAGTTTAACATGGTTCAACTAAACCCGGACGGCACCGGACACTACATCCAAATATATGTTTTATTAATATGAAGGCATTTTTACAGAGCTTTGACTATGGTTTATGACCTCTCTAGCTTAGTAGAGTTTCTGCTAATATTTTCTTACACCTCCTTTTACAATGGTTCCGGCCCTCCATTTATAGATGATGGAGGGGTATAAATGAAATTAAATAAACTGTACATCTGTTACATCAAACATTAAATGTACAAGACTGCCTAGAGTACTGTAAATTGACTTTTGCAGGTTACTTTCTATGTGTGGGGCCTGATGGTTGTATTTTGTAAAATAGTGGTGCAAGATGCCTGTTGGCCTTATGCTCGACTTCAACAAGTTTTTAGTTGGGTTAGACTTCGTTCTGGCGAGCTGGAGCTTGTACATTGAGACTGCTGCTAGTTCACGACCTCGAGCTCATTCAGCCAGTGAGCCCGGATCTTTGACGAGTTAGGGTTCCTTGCGTAGTAAACTCATAGTTTGACGAGCTCGTCTCTTTTGCTAAACTTAGACTTTTGCCAGCCCACTTTATAGTGCCGAATTCCCCTTACAACACATTACTTGTATTCTTGTTGGAAATTTGAGCTTAAAATTAATTATTATTTTACATTATGTAAGAGAGAGAGAGAGAGAGAGAGAGAGAGAGAGAGAGAGAGAGAGAATTCTACGTGCAAGTCTTGTTGTTCACACCCACTTGGACAAGAGTTTATCAAGTATATAAATTAAAGAGATAAATATTTTTAAAGATCATGATTATATGTACATAATCTAAAGTACACAAAGATTTGATGCATTTTAGCCTAAATATAATTACACCATATATAAATCCTAAATAATTTATGTTAACACCTCTGAAAAAAAAAAAAAGAAGCAATCTTCCACTCCCAACTTTTTCTTTTCGTTAAAATCAAAAACTATATACAAGAGGAACAGGGCTTATAGCCTATTTCATAGTGTGATTTAAAATAGTTAATTCTGAACTCGAAATCCTAACAATTCATTACCTGTATTCTTGTTGGAAATTTGAGCTCAAAATTAATTATTATTTTACATTAATAGGAGAGAGAGAGAGAGAGAGAGAGAGAGAGAGAGAGAGAGAGAGAAAATTCTTTGTAATTAGGAACTTGCATTATTTCACGCGAACATCTTTATAAACACAGATCGACATTCATAGAACAAAGACATTGCCTAAGATACGATACACATAAGTCATCAATCTTCCGCTATATATGGAACTTACCAAGACAATGCAACATTTTCGTTATCTTGAGTCTTAAACCATAACTAAGATCATTACAGAGAGCTAGAATGTCTTAAGAAACAACCAGTGAGAGACTTTCTTTTCCATCTTCTTCTCCTTAATGGTGTCCAAGCTCGGCTTCCATCCCTTCCCTGACAACTGCCTATTCAAATAATCCGGCCTTCCTTCTAATATCTCCGGCAGTGTCTCAGAAAACACACACTTCTCTTCTGTAATGTTCTTCTCCACCATATCACCTTCCTTCTTCTGCAACACACCCTCTCCAACCGTACTGGCATTGCAAATCTTACCAAGCCAAGGAACAAACTTCCAAGAACGCAACACCGATTTCGAATGCACAATAGAGTTCACAATCAGAAGAATTCGCCGACTTTCCTCGCCGTTCAATCCTACCGGCTTCCCTGGCTTCATCGGAACCATTAAATAAATCTTTTTCATTTCTAGCTTCTCGTCAGCCGGCAATGGCGTCGGCCTTTTCTGGTTCACGGCCGAGTGGAATTCCACCACCACCTGTTGTGGATGCTCCAGCATCAGCTCCGCCACGGTTAGCGGCTTGTCAAATTCTTGAACCGAGCCATCCCAGTAAACAATTTTCCCAGTGGCGTTATCTGATGGAAGAAAGGACGTCGTCATTTGGTTTCCCATTGGTATTGGTTGAAGAAAATGCAGAGGAAGAAACTGAGTATGAGTAACGGCAGAAGATGTGATTAAAGTGACGAGTTCACGAAACAGAAGGAGTGGTTTGGTTTTGGGTTGCGTTATTTAGCAACGAGACGGGGGTTTGAGGCACTACGTATAAGAGGAATTGAGAATTAATGTTAGTTAAACCGCTCCATCTTGTGACGGATATAAATGGTGGACTTGGAGAGAGAGAGAGATACATATATTAAAGTTTGTTTGATTTGGCTGGGTCGTTGGGTTTAGATTAATTGATAAGGTGAGTTTTAATCAACGCAAGTTAATTCAGAGCTTACTTACGTTGTGCTGTGCATATGAAAACGAAAGAAAATAATTGAAAGCAAAGTTGAATGTGTTGTTTGGGAAGTTATCTAAGGTGATCTTTGGAGTGTGGTTTTGACATCTACAGAGAGATGGAGATTGATTGAGTTAAATTTGGTGGCGGGGCCATGAGATTGTTCGTGCTGGGTATTATTTCACCAAACAGGATGACGAAGTCAAAATATTGAAGGAACCGTTCAACTGTAACTAGATAAACTAATTGGAGTATTATAATGTAGGTGTTACATATCACTGTATGTACGATAGAGTAGAATTGGGATTTCCAACTCTCTTTTCTTCTGTTGGGGGGTTTTTCACGTACATTGCTAATGACAGTCTAACCTAATTAACTGTGAGTTTTTGTTGTTTTGGTATTTCTATATAATCCCATGACATTTTCAATGTAGTGGTTGAAAAAGCAAACAAACATATATAAGAGGAAAAATAAATGGTGTTGTAAGCTATAAATATAATTAATCGGAGGTACCATCGAGAACTTAACTCGTGAGGAACTGACTTCACTTTGACCTCGTAAACATGGTCTCAGGATCAAATTTTAAAGTTGCATACTTTGCATGACATGAGATTTTTTTTTTTTTTTTACCTTAAAATTTAGTTGCTCTAATTCTTATTCATCGCGATGTTTTTTTTTTTTGGGGGGGGGGGGGTGAAAGCAAAGTTTACCGTAGAAAAAAGAAATATCTTCTTATCTCCTGTGTCAACTAAAAAAAAAAGAGTAAAAAAAATTTCCCTAGTTAAAGCTTTAACTTGTGTTAAAAAATATGCTCCTGAATTTTTAATTAGATTTTAGGTTTAATTATATTTTTAGTCTATTTAAAATACATATCAATCATATTTAGTTTCCTTTAAAAAAATTCTATTTTGATCCGCTTAAAATTAAATCAATTTTGATTTAAAATCTAACTTTTATTTAAATAGAGAGAGAAATGAATAGTAATATTTAACTTAATTATATTTTTTGTCCCTTTAAGATACAAATTGATTGTATTTGATCTCATTAAAATTAAAATTCTATTTTCATCCCCTAATATCAAATAATAATAATAATTTTTTTACTATCTTATGAAATATTTATTTAATTATAAGAAAATACAATTCAACAAGAGAAAGTGAATATTTAACAATAAATTATAAAGTCTCAACAAAAAATAAAAATAAAAATTAAAACAAGACATAAATACAATGTTAGAGAATCAATTTTCACAAATCAATTAAGATTTCATTTCTTGATTTCTGTATATCAAGTTTCAAAAACTAATAGGTAAAAAATTAATGATAAATAAATAGCAAAATTTTAATAAAAAAAATTAAATTTATATTAGAAACTTTTAATAAATATAATAATAGAAACTTGTAGTAGATATAATTTTTTCTATAAAAAAATATAGGTTTTAAAATAATAGAAAAAATCTATATAATTTTTAATGCATATTATTTTAGAATTTATAGATTGCTTTATTACTTTAAATTTTATATATTTTTAAAAAAATCTATATAATTTTTAATATCTATTATTTTAAAATCTATAGATTTTTCTAAAAAAATTATATCTATTATAAGTTTCTATTATTATATCCATTATAAGTTTCTAATGTAAAATTTAACTTTTTATTGAGATTTTATTATTTATTATTATTATTATTTATCTATGGGCTTTTGGAACTTAATAAACAGAAATTAAAAAATTAAATCTTAATTAATATTTAAAAATCAAGTCCCTAACATTATTATTATGTCTAATATATATTTTTTAACTTAAATTTTTAATTTTTTTATTAAGATTTATTTTTCATTATTAAAATATTTACTCTCTCTTAATAAATTATATTTTCTTATAATTAAATAAATATTTCAGAAGATAGTAAATAAATTATTATTTAATTTTGGAGTATGAAAATAAAATTTTGATCTTAAGAGGATTAAATAGGATTAAATTATATTTTAAGGAAACAAAAAAAATATAATTAAATCAAATATTACTATTTTTTTATTTTCATTATAAGTTAGATGTTAAATTAAAATTGATTTGATTTTAATTTAAAAAAAGATTAAAATAAAATTTTATTTTTAAAAAGAATCGAATACAATTAATTTTACTATTGATTTCTTAGGGACTGCAATTAACCTTCCTCACACAGAGTAGAGGGCGAAAAGGGTAAAAATAGAAACATATTTCTTCTCTTTAACAAGCATTAAGCTATTGGAACAACGATGACAATCATTATGTAATGGCTACGGCACATCTCAATTCTCAGTCAATTTCTTTTTCCAGAATGGTCGTTGGCATTCTAGAAGACTTCTTTTTCCCCTCTTCTAGAAAGTTTTAGTCACACAAGTTAGAGGCCAAAAGCCCAGTGGAATTTCCCAAGTTTTATTTAATATTTTGGGCTTATTTCTATCAAAAAAAAAAAAAAACCCATAAATAACGAATGATGGATTACGTGGCCATTCTTGTCGGCCGACGAACAATATAACGTCTAGATTGTGAAGAATCTGATCAATAATTATGTCAGTGTAAAACTAAAATCTACAATTTGAATGTAATCGTATCCTATCAATGATGATAGTTTAAATGAATCACTATATCTAAGCCTCAAAAAGATTCCAGAATCGGCTCCAGAACAGGGTTCCAACGTCTTTGGTGCTGGTTCCCCAACCGTTGACAACTGGGGATTCGGCTATTTTTTCCGGCGAAAATGTCGCCGCCGTCCTCTCCTTCTCTTATAGCCGAAACCGGCAATATCTTAGACGAACTTCTACTTGGCTTCTTCTTCTTCCCACAATCCCATTCCTCTGTAATCGCCATTTCATACGGCGAAGCCTTAGAATGCACCCTACTCGCCGGTACCAGTAGATAAACCTTCCCCGCCTGAAGCTCGTCGTCGGCTCGCAAGGCCGAAATCCGCCGTGTTCGACGGAGTTCCTCCACAGGGGCGATGACGTGGCCAGGCTCTTCTATCATGAGCTCCGCCGATTTCGCAGGTACCTTAATTTCTCGAATGCTCCCTGTAGTGTCCAGTAGCATCGCTCTTTTGCTGGTCTTGATGAACCCAAGTGAGCAACAAGTGTTCCCCATAACTTGAAGAACCTCTGTGTAAGTTGAACGAAGGATTTTGTATATGAGAAGAGTGATTGTTGAGCGAGAGGTTTGATTGAGAGTAAGAGGGCGTGTGTGGGGCTTATATAGCTTTTAAGAACAGAGAATTGGGTCAAAGTTAAGGTAAAGACCGAAGACTAGAATGTGCATACTGCACATAACGCGAATTTGGAATGACGTATGAGACGGGAGGTGGGACTTTGTATCCAGAGCTAGTAGTGTCAAAGACGCGGATCTTTCTGGCTGGTTTTTTAACTTTATTATGGGTTATGCGGTGTCGTTTGCCATGTCCCACATGCTTTTATGATTTGGGAATGCTTGTGCTATGGATTCCACGGCATGCCAATTTGTGGTTTTGAGTGCACTATAGTATGATATGATGTCAAATGCTGGAAAGGAATATCCACGTTTTTCGTTTGGTCAATCAGCTTTCTAGTGGCAACACAAAGTCACATTAGGGTTGGCCTCTGCCGTGTTAGGTTTTGATTGGTAAGTGTTGGAAAATTTTCGGTGATGTGGAAGAGTTTGTATTGGTATAATTTAAAATCAAAGAATGAATAGAAAGAGAAAGATTTTTAATATGATTTGATTTTTAACATATTTCAGAAATGAAGATGAAAAATAAATTATTAAAATAAAAAAACATAAATGATATAATATTTTTTAAATATATATTTTAAATATATCTAAAAATATATTATAATATATATTTTTTATTTTTAATAATTATCACAAAAGAGTAAGGACTCATAATGGATTTCAAAAACCCTAGGAGGATTAGAAAAACAAACACTTTGGCCTCCTTTTAAATAAATCTTGCATACCACAATTATATATAAGTCAAAACTCTTATTAAAAATAAGTCTAATTCCATTAATACTAAATAATAAGATGTATCTAATTTAATTAAAGTATTTATATTTAAAATATAAATTTAAATAAGATAAAAACATAAATAAAAAATTATTATATTTCATAAAAATAAAATTTGTGTTAAAATCTTATAAGGTACCAAAAGGAGGAATCTTTATGTTAATGGTGTGGTGCGCACTCCACAGCTAACTCAACCTTTTGTGTCTGCTTGGTAGAAAGAAATAATTTCCTTTTGTTTTCTGGTATGACGTGGGGATGGAAGTTGGGAAAGCTCCATCTCACAAGAAAATATCCATTTCTTAATTCCTTTTTTTCTTTTTTTTTTTAAATCAGATAACTGAATTGGAAAAGTTAGAAACAGCCCGAATCATGTGGGTTTCCTCCTATTGGCTGTCTTCTTTTAATAAGAGAGAGAGAGAGAGAGAGAGAGAGAGAGAGAGCTATATGAACACACACATTCATACAATTATGATATCATATTAAAGAGTATATTATGTTCTTCATGTTATGCAAGGAAGCATGATAAGCAGAATGGTAATCCGCTACTAAGGAGTGACAAGCCTTATGTTTTTGCGATGCCCCACGGCCTCCCGCGATGCTCATCTCTTAATTTGAACTAATTCACTTATTATGTTAGATTGAATCTTTCTATTTGGATTCTGTTTTAAACCCTTTCCTACTTGTCTCATGGACAATCATTTGCTTTCTATATATGTTAACAATCGTTTCTGGTAATCAATCAATCAAAAATTTTGCATTCCAAATTATTGTAAAAGACGTAAAACAAAAAAAAAAAAGCAAGAAAACAGCAAGAGTAAGAAGAAAGAAGAATAAAATGAATATTAAAAATTTTTTACGTGATACGACTAAAGTCAATGTGATCTCTACTTCCATGATAATTGTATTTGCTTTTACACGATTATTTTACTGTTCAGACTAGTAGAACAGGAGTATAGATATTCTCTCACTATTTTAGCAGAGTTTTTACATATATTTTTCATTATCCCCCTGTTACAATGATTTCCTTTCTTATTTATAGAAGTTATGAGGGTTACAAGTGTAATTTAATAAATTACAAATATGTTTACTCAGTCGTATAGGGCAATAAATGCTTGGAAATTTACTATCGAACTGTTAGTGGTTGATGTGTCGATTTTGGGGGCCAACTTGTCGATTAGGAATATGTGCATTTAGGTGTTAATTGGTCTCCGAGATTTCATACTTATGCCTAGGGGAGCTCGCTCAGCGACTTGAGCTTGTCTGGCGACCTGAGCTCGCGTTGGGCAAGCTGCCTGTAAGCCACACAACCTCACTCCAAAAGGTACTAGGTCTTTTTCTGCCAGACCGGTCCATTGGGTTTTTGCTAGCCCATTTTGCCTTGGTTCAGAAATACCCACAACATAAGCCCCCTAACTCTTAGTTCACTTTGCGGACTAGGAGTTGTTTGCTGGGAAAGTCTTCACCTGCAATCTGCAGTATTGTCAACTTTATACGTCCGGTCTTGTCATGTTGTCATTTCAAGCTTTAATCTTTCATTTCATCTGGGCCAAGTCATACTTCCTATTGTATATGTCTTATAGCCGTTGGTGTGGCAACCTCGTTCTATCTAGACCATTAGATCAAGAGCAGCCAGATATCCTCTGGATTCTTTAGTGAAGCCAGACTGGTCTATTTAAAGGGTAGAGATTTTCTTCCTTCTTCACATAAAGACCAAATGGGTGCATTAGCTGAGCCCCCCATGTTTCTGGTAACTTAGGTCTTTGATGGAGTTTTTCAAGGCATGTTTGGCCTGCTGCAATAATCCCTTTCTAAGAATTCTAGAAAATTTTGTTATAGGGGGACCTCATGAACAATTCTTCTTTAAGGATCCTGAGAAATTTTGTTATATGTCCTCGTAGCTTCCTTCAGGCTGCGTTGAATAATGCAACTATTTCACTCTTGTTATTTGGTTTCCTTGCATGGCGGCGCTGGGTGCCTCCAGGTCTCCAAGCACTTTGGGTTGATCAAGCTGAAGGATGTTCTCCTTACTCAGGGGGACTAGAGGAGGTAACTGGCGTAGAAGGTCACCCATAAGAAACCTTCTACAAGTCTGACTATGCATACGATCTCATGAATGCACATATATTTCTGTCGAAAATCCGGTAAAATTTTCCTTATAATCTGGACGCCCAGGCTCATGGTCTTAATACACAATAAGGGACACACGCCCATTAAAACCTATATAATAAATAAACAGACATGTGGTGGCTCAGGTTAGATAACAACAACCTACTGGGCATCCATGACTTAATCACAATCATAATATAATAAATATTCTTATTTAACAATCAAGTTACATCATTAATTTATACAAGGTTTTCATAGACAAACAATATAGGCTATATGCCCAATAAAGCAAACGCAGCAGCAAACAAACACGTAGTGGCCTAAACTGACCATTTATTCTACTGGCCATCCTAAACACAAACTAATATAAATTATTATTTTACCTATTATTGTTTATATACATTTACTATTTTATACCTTTTATTTTCTGTTGAAGGATCTTTGAATATTTAGTGAGCAAGTAGTCCCACCAAAATTGAAATTTGAATTTTTACAGATTAATTTTATAAAATCCATCAAAAAGGCATATACTTTTGAAACTAAATATTTTTGTCAAACAAAATTCCCTTCTTCACAAAAATTTTATGAAAACTCTTTCACAATTATCTTGTAAGAAACATATATTTTTTAAAATAGCATTTTCATAAATACGAAATTTATGTATCGAATATTTCAAATGTATTTCTTTTTTATTTTCTTTAAAGAAGTATTGGTTAGATCCAGATAATTCCAATAGGTAATCAAAATCGATCATATCGCCCCTATACCATTCACAACACCAATCAAGTATATTTATCAAATCATACCCTCCCTCTTATCACTCTAACTGTCACCGGCTTGTCATAAGTACATCTGAGGGTTTCTTGGGATTATCCAGTGATTCCAGACCTAAAAGAATCCAACAGGGAACCAGAACACATGTCTCTAAATCCAACCGCATCATACCTGATTGAGTCTCCCCTTTATTTCTCCTACAGATCAGTACTGATATACACAAATGCAGTTGCGGGTTGCCAAGGAATTACCAATGGATCCTCAGTTAAATTAATCATTTTAAATACATTATGTAGCAAGAAATTTAGTATTCGAGTAAGCAGTAGTATTAAAACAAATTTAAATCAATTAAAATATCAACTATAGCATTTCCATTTCCATCCTTATTCAAAACGTAGAAAACAATATCATCACCTAAATTCCCAAGGAAACTTTTATCGGTAATTGTGACATTACCAGTGTTTCCTTTTTACTTATTATAGGTATCAAATACTCATATTCAATGGTCACATTTCTCATTCTGCCAAACAGGCTAATACCGCCATTCAGGCCATTTTCTGTATTATCTAGTCATACAGGTTGTTTACCAATGTCACTAGATTACCAATAGGTTGCAACTAAGTCCAGGGTCTCAAATTATCCAAATTTTTATATTGAAAATATTATCATTTGTTCTCATAATAAAACAGGATAAAAATACATATTTTAAATATAAATAATACCTCAGAATAAATCATCATCGGTATTCAAATTATTGAAAAATCATAATTTAATAATCAACAAGATCATTTCTCAATGCAGAACACAAGTTGCAAGGGTGAAACTATTCACTCGCATCCAGGGTGTAGAACTTATAGAAATTCAAGCATTACAAATTCTATAATTTATCAGGAACACATCAGAATCAATTTATCAAGAAAATTTTTCACTTTCATCTACACATCCCAATTGTAAAACTTATAGAAATTTGAGTGTTATGGACTCCATAATTTATCAAGAATGCATCAGAATCAATAGCAGCAAAGTTTCTTATTTTTTTTATCAACTATACATATTTAAGCTCAAACACAAATTTCTTGACAACTTTCAATCAGAGTACTACGGGATAAAATTAATGATCTAGGATTACTCATTGTGTCCTGAAACTTCACCTGTCAGCTCGTCGCCGCCACCGAACCCTTAGAAATGCAGAGGGAAAAGGGAGAGTCGGGTTATTGTAGGCTTAACCAACCCAGAAACACATCGGAAAGAGAGAAAAAGAGGGTCTTCGATGAGGGGGTGATCGACCGGCAGTTGAAACTGCCATGACCAAACAGTCAAGCTTTGCCGGTTATCTGCAGAATTTCCAAGACAACCATCTGAAGAGGAAGTGACAGTGAAATCCTACCGAGCAACTCCTAATAGCACGCTAGGACTGAAGAAATGGCCGAAGTTACACCAGCATCATAAGAAACTCCAGAAGTTTCCGAAGAAAGCCAGAAACCAAGAGAAAAGAAGAAGGCTCGGGGAAGAGGAAGCCAGGGGGTTGGCCGGTACTGGGTAAGGGCTGTGCTTTTTTTATAAATAAAAACATTTTATATACTTTATATTTTAGCCCCCAAAGTTTGCACCGCCTTACACTAAGGCCCCAAACTTTGTGTTGTCTTAACAAAGGCCCAACTTTCACAAATCTTTTCAATTTAATCTCTACCGATCTTTCAGTCTAGTCCTTTTTCAGTTTTAATTTTATTTTTAATTTTCTTTTTATTTTCATAATTTTTTTAGGTGTTACATATGAACAACCGCCTTGTTTGCCTCAAGTGCCAATTCTTCCATTCTAAGTATCTCAAGGGCATTCAAGTTAGGGGGAAGCTATGAGCTCGAAAGGAGGACGAGGGAGAGCTAGAGCAGTTTGGATTGCTCGTTACTCGCAGGATCTAATTCTTGAAAACTAGTTTCTCCTACGTATTATGGCTATAGGCTTACTTTGATTTACACCTTTGAATCTTCATGTAATTTCACCTCGTTGAAAGAGGTTTTGTAATAAAACTTTGTGTGACATTTTTTGCTTTTCCAAGCGTATCATGTTGAATGCTTCATTTGCTGCAAAAAAATAACATGCGAGCTCTTCATGAGCGGATTACCACATCTAAATAAACGTTGAGTTAAATAATCAAATGACTGTGTTAATTTGTCTTAAATGAATGAATCTGAGCATCAGAGTGCTTCAGCCAATAATGCACCTTCAAGTCGCATGAAAGCTACAACCATTAAGTTACGTGAGAGCCGTGAGTAATTGGTCCCATATGAGTTGTGCTTTGAATAATTTGAATGCTCAGATCGTGCTTGGCTAGCACTAGTTAGAATGCTTAACAGGGGATTCGATACGCTCAAACTGGCATGATATCGTGTGCTCGTTAAGTGATTAGGTGCACCCGGATCGACACGAGGTCGTATGCTCGATAGGCAATTAGGTGGGCTCAGGCTAGCATGAAGTCAGGTACGTAGTGGGTGATTAGGTGCGCTTGGATTGGCACAAGATTGTGTGCTCGATGGGTGATTAGGTGCTCTCAGGCCGACACGAGATCATTTGCTCAATGGGCAATTAGGTGCACCCAAGCCGACACAAGATCAAGTGCACAGTGGACGATTAGGTGCGCTTGGATTGATACGAGATCTTGTACTCGGTGGGCGATTAGGTGCGCCCAGGTCGGTACGAGGTTTTGTACTCAGTGGGTGATTAGGTGCACCCAGACTAGCATGAGATTATGTGTTCAATGGGTAATTAGGTGCACCCAAGTTGCCACGAGGTCGTGTGCCCGGTAGGTAATTTGGTGCGCCCAGGCCGGCACGTTAAGCAGGTCACATGGAAGCTACGCCTTTAAATGTGTTGGTCACGGTGTAGCCAGAAAGCTATAGTTTGTTGCTTACGATCTGCGATCTTTGAGGTCGTTTAGCATATTTTTCATTTCATCCGTGACTCTTCAATTTATGCCAGCAGTGTAATGATTACTATTTTCAATGAATGTTTTTGCCAGGCTGGCGAAGACTTAATGCTAGCATATGTTAAGCCATCAGATTGTGGGTATCCGAAGAGTTCTCAGATCCAATAGTTAGGCTATGCGTGATATAAACCAGGAAAACTCTTTTACCCCTTTCATTAGTCATTTGGAATCCAAGGCTTACAAACGCTTCATTCTCATCTTTTATGCCAGTTCTGTGACCATTCGTTGCCGTCCATTGCCTTCAGCACCGTTCCAGCTTATTGGGCTAGTGGCTTAAGTTCTGACCGTCAAAAGCCAACTTTGCTCACGTTTCAAGCCTATCCCTTTATTTAGCATGATAAGCCTTCTTTCCTTGGCTTGTAGTTTCTAGATTTTTGTTTTGAGGTTCAAGTGAGTTTATTTGTTTATTGTTGATAAGATCTGGAATGCTAGTTGATCCTTTATGCATTTCCTTTAGTCATGTTTGGTTTGTTCGATTAGCCTACCGGCAGATGCTAGGGTTTCTAGTTGCCATTTGAGTCTCCCACTTATTTTCTGGGACTTGGTAGCCTAATAGTTGAACCTCCCATGTGTATAAGTTTGGGTCTTGGTGACTCAAGGCATATGCAATCCTTTACATAGGAAGATATCCATTAAGGTAAATCTTGGCATTAAGGTTAGTCTGCCTTCAACGGCCACTTGGCTGGTTAACGACAACGTCCGAGCTCCTAGTTTTTCTTCCTCTCACCATCTCAGTTGGTTGATGTGTCAACAGAAAAGTAATTTGGTCCCATCGGGTATGCCAAAATGTTAACGGTCGATTTTGGTAATCGGTCAACCAAATGTTCTAGAACCCAAATTATTGTAAAAGGCATAAAAAAAACAAGAAAATAGTAAGAGCAAAGAGAAGGAAGAACAAGATGAACACTGAACGTTTTTGACATGGTTCGGTTAAAGTCAATGTGACCCCTACGTCCATAGTGATTGTATTTACTTTTACATAGTTATTTTACTGTTCAGACTAGCAGAATAGGAATACAGATATTCTCTCACTATTTTGACAGAGTTTCTACATATATTTTTCACTATCCCCCTATTACAATGATTTCCCTTCCTATTTATAGAAGTTGTGAGGGTTACAAGTGTAATTTGATAAATTACAAATATGTCTACTCAGCCGGGGTACATCTCTAAGAGTAGCTGGGAAGACATGGCATTTGACTAAGGGGTTGGTCATTTAAAGGTTCATCTAGATGTCGAAGGCATTCAAATGGTCATACAAATCGCTTCTACCATCATACGGTAGGATGGCAAGAATCTTGAATCTGTGGAGGAGACGCTTTGTCTCGATCTCCTTGGAAAATGGAGTCCTCTCCTCGTAGTGATCTGACTGATCTCGAGCTAAGGGACATTTCTCCAACCACCGTACCCTTTGTTACAACTCCACCATCATTGAGTCTTGTGTTTTGGATCATCATGTTGGGTTTCCTTGGCTTAAGGGGGCAGCCAAGGGCTGAGAATTTCAAAAATTTCTTCTCCCCTTAGGCTAAGGAAACTCCCAT